>WMED01024903.1:0-11132 GCA_019650415.1 Pipa parva | reverse complement strand
ATATCATTGGTAAAGCACTATTAGTGCACATTTTGCGCTTTCTTTACAGATACAGATAAAGGACAAGATAGATATATATATATATATTAAAATGGTTAAATGGCATTTCCTTTGGGTTCTTCAATAAATAAAAATTGGCTGTACTTAAATGTCGTTTGTAGTCATTCACATAACAAGACTTTTGGAAGGTCTCTGTTAAAAAAGGCTAAAATACCTTACAGGTAAACAAAAAATTAAATAAATAAACAGAGAGAATATAGGATTTTAACTAATACAGTAGCTCAGAATTGTGGAAGCTGGTATTCCAACAGGGCACAGAGTCATTAATTAGTCTAATTGGACCCATGTGTGGATTTGGTGTCTGTCAGGACATGAAGCTCAAATGTGACATCTGCATGCCACTTCCCACAATTCCATGGGGTTTCCAAACCCAATATTGTCCACAATTCCATGGGGTTTCCAAACCCAATATTGTCCAATCATTGCGTGAAAACCATGTCATTATTATAGCACCTGTCAGTGTGTAATACAGTTGTGTTTTAAAGAAGGTCTCTAGCCGAACTTCTGCATGTGATCGCCGGTGAGATGTAAATTGTATTTCTGCCGCCTTTCATCCATTCCAGTGTTTGATCCACGCATAAATGGGCTGTAAAGGAATCTGATGTATATAACCTCCAGGTGATCTCTACTGCTCAGTCAAAGACCAGTATTCTGACATCATGACTTAGCAATGTGAGAGGAAAGTGGAGAGAATTGTCTACGACATGTTGGTGCAGGACAAACTAGAACCAGAGGTTATAAAAAAAAAAAAAAAAGATAAGTAGAATAACATAGAAGACGAACAAATTAAATGCAGACAGGTCTCCATAAATTAGGCTGTTAACAGTATCTTCGGTTACATATCCAGGCACTCGACCTTCAGACCCAGCATTTTGATGTCCCCGGAAATCTTTGATAAGGTTAACAGCCTTATTCCAGGCACCTGCCTGCAACTGATTTTGCTCCCTACGCAGGAGGACTTTGTGATAATATTATTTATTTGTGGATATGCGCTTTGAATGTAACGGCTAATTACTAGGTAACCAGTTAAAGACTTTTGTTCTGCATTTGTCACAAAACACATTTTTTTGTCTTTCAGTGATTACTGTAGTATACGTCTGAACACAGCTGAAATGAAAAAAGGCAGAGTATCATGGACATAGAGAACAAAAAACTCCCAAAACATAGTGATTCTGGGCCTCATTGACTAAAGTCCGAATTCACCTGTTGAATTTGCTTCTCTACAATTTAAGTCGCATCACCAAAACAGTCGCAAATTCACTGCTCCCTATTGACTAAATGGAAAATATGCTTGTCGAACAGGTGGAAAGCAGTGAACATTTTCAGATGTGTAGTGTGGCGTAGCCAGGTAAATAGAAGTAGGATGTGAAGTGGATCGAGGCGAATTTGACGTCAGTTTCATCATATCCCACTAACTGTATTTTGTGAATATTCTATTTCACCTATTTCATCTATGTCACTTTGTTGGTCATGTATTTGCCACTTTGCAGCGTTTGCTCATTAAATGAACATGGGGAAGTGGAGAATAGATGTGAATTCACAGCTCTACGTGACTATTTGGACTTTAGTCAATGAGGCCCTCTGTCTTAATATACCAACCCCCTCTTAAAAATACTTCTACTGAAATCTCCCCGAGTTTCTGAATTCCTATCTTCCTGCTACCCAGTCTGAAGATTCTCAACTTCTCTCTTCCTCTCCTGTCACAACCTGCTTGCTTGACCCCATGCCTTCTTTTCTACTAAAGAGCTGCTCCTTTGCCCATGTGCTGGCTCTTACGCACCTGTTCAACTCTTAACTGTCCTCTGGTATATTTCCTTCCTTATTCAAACAGGCCCACGTCAAATTCATCCTCAAAAAAACTATGCTGGACGCTCAATGCTTCTCTAACTACCATCCTATCTCTCTCTTGCGTTTAGCTTCTAAACTTCTGAAATGTCTGGTCTGCACCCATCTTACTAACTATTTGCATGCCCATCATCTTCTGCACCCTTTGCAATCTGGTGTTTGATCAGGGCGCTCTCCAGAGACTGCTCTGTGCAAACTTGCAAATGATCTCCTGATTGCCAAAGACAAGGGACACTTTTCTATTCTTATCCTCCTGGACCTGTCCTCTGCATTTGATACTGTTGATCACTCTCTGCTTTCTCAGATTCTCCATGCGCTTGGTGTCCATAATCAAGCTGCATCTTGGCTGACTTCTTACCTTTCCCTCCTTCTTTGTCTCTTGTGGTAATGACTCTTCCTCTCCTATCCCACTTAGTGTGGGTGTGCCTCAAGGCTCTGTCCATGGTCCTCTCCTGTTCTCCCTGTACAATCTCTCCCTGGGTGATGTCATCAGCTTGTTTGGTCTTAAATACCACCTGTATGCGGATGACACCCAACTTTATGTATCTGCCCCTGCGCTAACACCTGAAGTCAATACTAAAATCTCTATATGTCTCCTGGCTATCTCCTCTTGGATGGCCCGGCGCCATCTCAAACTAAATCTTCATAAAACTGAACTGATTATTTTTCCTCCTAAACCTGGTCCTGATCCCTCCTTTTCCATCTCAGTTGATGATGTGATAATTAACCCTGTAACTTCTGCATGTTGTCTTGGGGTGACTTTTGACTCTGCTCTTTCCTTCTCCAAGCGCATTGCTACCACTCAAAAAAATTCCACAGAGGAGTGGGTGGAGAGGTATATGCTGCATACTCCCATAAGTGAAAAGGAACTATTAGATGCGCCTGATCCTAACATCAATTTTACACATTGCTACCACTGTCACTTTTTCCTTCATAACATTGCCAAGATACATCAGTTTCTCTCTCCAGCCACAACTAACACCCTCGTGCATGCCCTTGTCCTATCCCACTTGGACTATTGTAATAACCTTCTAACTGGCCTCCCAGTTTCTCATCTTTCCCCACTTCAGTCTATTCTAAATACTGCTGCTAGAATAATTTCCCTCTCTGTCCTGAAATCTCCCTTCCAACTCCTCTCTGCGCCTTGGCTCCCAGTTAATAAATGTATTATTTACAGTGTCCTACTTTTGACATTTAAATCGCTTCACTCTGCTGCCCCTCCCTACATATATTTCCTTGTTCACTTGTATGCGCCTAGCCATCAACTCCGCTCACCACAAGGCAACCTTCTTCAGGAACCCCTCACCAAGACTTCTTAAAACCTTCTCTCTTGCTGCACTTTATCTTTGGAATTCTCTACTCCTCTACCTCCGCCAGAAGCAATCCATCAATATCTTCAAATCTAAATTAAAATCTTACATCTTGGAGCATTAGCATTGGTTTTCATATCTATATTAATATTTATGCAATTATATTCAAAATCTATATTTATGTTCTTATTTAATTGGCACCTATAGCCAAATGAACTGTCACTTTATCCTACTGCACTTGCTACCATCCTATATGTTTATGTAAGTCTTCCTTCTACTTAGATTGTAAGCTCTATGGGGCAGGGACCTCTATCCTCTTGTTTCAGTCATGACCTGGCACTTAGAGTGATGTATTTTGTTGATTATATGCTTGCAATTTACTTCACTTCTTCTCTGCTCCGCAATTTACTCAGGTCTGTATTATTACTGGATTATACAGCACTGCACAACCTTGTGGCGCTTTATAAATAAAAATAAACATAAATACTACCTCCATTTACTATCATGAACAATAACAACAATGGGCACAACAACTGAGGCACCATCTTATATAAAACTGCCTTAAACCTCATGCCAGTCCCTCAGTAAATGTCTGTTTTGATTTTGTATCCAATGTGGGATTTTTAGAGAGGTAGCTACTAATATAAACATAGATGTGAAAGCATACTAACAGACATAGGCTTCCAAAACTTTCCATTCAGATTAATCAGTTGACTCTTGTCTTTTTAAACAGCAAATCAAAACTCCCTTATAAATGAAGGCAGGGGTTGCATCATCCCATTTAACACAAACTTTGATATTGTTATAAAATATCATGTAAGGAAGAGCACTAAAAAATCTCTGATTAAATAGTCAACTAAAAAGATACTTAGTAATAGCTTGTAAGGTAAAAAAAAGACTATTTTATAGTTTTATATAAGATTATTATCTTGTATTAATAATCTCTTCAGGTCAAGTTTACAATGCGACAGTTTGTTTGGTCCTCCTCTATGACATGGACAATGTGCGCAGAAGACTTTTGTCACCTATAAATATCTGACCATTGTTGCCTTCGTAGTTTAGCCTGGGCAAGGTTGAGCGATTGTATTAGCAATGCTCAAGTGAGACAGCACATCTTGGGTCAAGGTTTAGGAGAACTTTCCATTTCACAAATGATATAATTCTCTAGGATCTATTGGCTAGGCCAGGTGTTGCGAATGGAACATAGTCGATTACCAACTAGAGTACTGCTCTTGGTTCCAGTCAAACAATGGGAATGACCTAGCGGGCGATCAATCCATGACCTGGTATAGCAGAAGAATGAAAAACTGCACCATGAGCTTAGGGAAAATTGGAAGATCTCAACTTACTGGTCAGGGCATGAAAGACCATGCTCACGCATGGCTCTACATGCTCAGGGATTTGACTATGAATAGGTATCAATGGTGGTCATGTTGTCACTTTTAATCAAGTCAGACTGCTTGAGAAGACTGTTGAGATTGAAGATTCAATTTGTTGAGACTCAGACCTGTTGGTGTCTCAACCTATTTATTGCTGCAACCCTTTTGAACAATTCCCTATGATTTAGTGACCCCAATAACAAGTTTTCAGTCGTAATAGACTGCTCCTTTCATAGTCGCAACTTCATTATGGAAATATTGTCATAACTTTAAAATTGTCGCAGTCATGGATTTGCTATGGGAATCCGCTGTTTGAGAATTTGATTCCGATGGTCTTAGGTGACCCCTGGCAAATTGTCATTTGAACCCCAGATTGAGAACCACTGACCTAAACAATACTCTTCACCTTACTTTTTGTTAGGTCCAACCCCTACCAGTTTTATAAATATATATATATATATATAAAATTAATCCAGATGAAGGCAAAAAAAAAAAACTGCCATGGAAATAACTGCCAAATAGGGCAATTAAAATAAATCCTTGAATCAAAAACCCTCTTCCAGCAATCTAGAACCCCTGTGCAACCCCCAGGGATACAAAGATTACTTATTCTCAGACTGATGTGTAGGCGGATTGTAAAAATGGGTAAAAATCTAGAATAATTTATTTTGGAGGAAGGATTCCTATTTTATTGGGGGAAACAACCTAATGACAGATAAAGGATAATCTTACAACATCAAGTCAGTTGGGTTGACATGTAAGCCCAAGCTGTTCACAAGCAAATAAATTCCCTTTTTTGTATGTCCCACATATTCACAAAGCAGATGGTGTGATCTAAATCACAGAATATGAGTGACAAAGAAATTAATACAACTGATGTCAGCAGTCAGACTGGCCTATGTTATGGTCCAATTGACTTAGTAGTGTGAGACTGGTATTTTTCATACCATACCAAGAAAACACTGGAGATTATATAGATAGGATAGGATAGCCTTAGTTAAAAAAAATATAGAAACCATAAATATGTATTCAATTTAGAAAATATTGACTGATGGTGGGGGATGGTATGATTATGACTGATGTAATGTTTTTGAACAGGAATTGCTGTAGAACTGGCAGTGGGTCCATCCCAGTCAGTTACTAAATTAAAATAATTAGATCGGGTAAAGGGAAAATTGTTTAAATACACCTAATAAATCTGTGTTTGTCATTACTAGAAAAAAGTGAGATTCTCTTATCTCTAGAGAGAGTGAGCAAGTACCAATGTCCAGTGACTTTTTCTAAGGCTACCGTATTAGGCTCAATGAAAGCCGATATCACTTACCTAGTTTCAGACACACTAGCAGATGATGCGCATACGCTGGGTCCAGAACGCTGTGTGTCGCATTTTGGCCGGCGTATGATATGCTGTGCACAAAATGCAACCACATAAGAAGTGATGTGAATGCTGAGGGAGTATTCACACTGTCGCTTTTAAGAACAAATTTTTTTTTCTTCACACTAGCGTATGATGCGCTGCACATACAGTAATACGCTAGCATGAACCTAGCCTAATAGTCAAAGTGTAGCTTTTGTCTTTTAATTACCTGGACCATTACAAAAGAGCAGATGGATTGCTGAACATGTCAGATGCCAAATTCCGAACAGTTAAGGAATTAAACCGCATACCTGTTAAGTGGATAGTTAAATAAGTGACTTTGTCATGTTACATTTAATAATGTTAATCTCAGAAAAGCCAAGTTTTACGGTTTTCTGCTTTAACTTCTCTCGCCTATTTATTTACTGCAATAGATGCCCCTGATGTAATCTATTAGAATCCTGAATTAAACTGGCATGATAAATCACATACCTGGGTTTACATTAATACAATATTGCTGAAAACATCTAATTTATAAGTGGGAGTGAGATGTGAACTTTTAACTTTATCTTTTTTAAATGTTTAGCATAGAAGAACTATAATTGCTTAAAGGAACAGTTTAGGCACCAACAGTTATTTGCTGTCTGTTTGGCACTGTTAAATAAAAGTTAAATAAATGCTTTCTGTCATATAAATTATTTATTTATTTCCACCCTTCACAATTTAGCGCCAGTTTGTTACTGAAGCTCCTTCCCTCTCTCAGCCACTTCCTGTTCAGAGTTAAGGAATTGACTGACAGGCTGGATAATGCTAAATAACCAATCAGAACCTTTAAACTGTCATCCACCTTGTTATTTTATTTTTTTGTTTAACTCTGAAAGGTGTAGTTAACCCAGCACAAGCAATTGTTAAAGAAAGGGCTGAAACATTGACTTTCTTTTTATATGGATTTGGTCTCTCTCTCATGCTCAATACCAGTGCTTGCTACTGACAGTATACACCATTAGCTGTAAGTACTGTAAACTGCCCATGGTAATTCATTAACTATTAATTTTGACCCTCCTGAGACACCGTTGTGTCAGTGACACAAGAATCCAACCAGGAAGTAAACACAGAAGGAGCTGTGTACTGCTACACATATGGAATAATTAATTCCTTTCCTCACATAAAAGACTGACAAAGTATATTAGAAAAAAAATGTATTATGCATTTACAACACACATTACTTTTTATTAATCAGGCTGGACTGTTCCTTGAAGTGTATCTCATTCCATTCAAAACCAAAGATACTCTGACCTCTAAAGGGCAGTTCAATGAAAAGAAAAGGTTAGTTACTGGGAGGGGGGAGTTACGGAATAAAGTCCAAATTGTTTCATAAGGTCTGAATTCACCACTTCCCCAAATTTGGGTATTCAGCAAACTCTGCAATGTGGCGAATTTGATTCGATAATTTGCACACTACACAGTAGATGACTACTGACATGGTCACAAATTTGTTATGGGAATTTGCTGTTCAGTCAATAAGGAGTAGAGAATCAGAGCGTAGCCACCCCTTGGCAGACAAATTCTCACTTTGATCAATAACCCCCTTATTGTATTGCCTATGACAAAAGTGCTCAAAAAATAAGGGATTATATGTAGCTTCAAGAGATGCTTATGAAATAGATGCTCTATCTATGTGAGACTATTAATTTTGATCATATACAAAAGCCACCTACTACATGTAACCGCAAGCATGGTTGTTAAGCAGGTTGGAAGATTCTATATCACTTTGCACTAAACGTGATCCTGTAAATATTTCAATTAATGGTTGAAACATCAAACATTGCTCTCTCACTTTGGTTCATGTGAGAACCATTTAAATTTATCTTAAATAGACTGATCAGAAAAACCTAATGAGCCATCTATAAGACTTCTGCACAATACAGTACAATACAAGTTATGGGTAATAGATAACTGAAGGTGGGAATTTGATCCAGGGAATTATTCTGATTGCCATATTTGGAGTCGGGAAGGAATTTTTTCCCTAATATGAGGATAATTGGCTCTTGCCTCAAGGGTTTTTTGCCTTCCTCTGGATCAACATTGCAGCATTGCAGGAAAATAGGCTGAACTGGATGGACTTGTGTCTTTTTTCAGCCTTATAAACTATGTTACTATGTTACAGTACCATCCCTGCCATTCAGACGTGTTCTCTAACTTATTGGCATGTAGAATCATCAGGTATTGACAAATTATAAAGCAGTTGCCTTCTTCTATAAATTTGTGTTTACGTATCTGATTTCATTCCTCAAGACACAAAACTGGAGCAGACAGGTAGGCAATAAAAGGGTCCCATAGGCAAATCTGGAAGACTAGTCTGAAAATCACTGGGTGTGCTACCCATAGCTGCATTGGTCCTACAGCTATTGAGTTGGCTATAGGAGTCTAAGCACAATAAAGCACTAGGGAGGTTATTGGCTAAAGTCCGAATTGTTGCGTAAAGGTGTGAATTCGCCAGCTAAAGACAGTTGCAATAGACTGCTACTGTTGCAGTCGCAACTTTATTATGGGAATATTGTCACAGTTGCAACTTTACTATGGGAATATAGACACAGTCGCAACTTTAAAAGTGTTGTGATCGCGGATTTACTATGGGAATCCACAGTTTGAGAATTCAGCAGTCAAATTCTCACTTTACCCAATAAAACCCTAGGTGTCCAGATAAGGTGAGGCTGATACTGTATTTTATAATAAAGATCTGTGCTACAAAATAGAGTTGTGCTACAATTCTAAAGGACCCCGCAATACCTACTGCAGCACAGTGAACTGTAAAGCTACCACACACCATCATTTCTAAGCTGCCTTCTATCTTCTGCAGTACTTTAAAAGACAATTATATGCAGAGCTGGCACTGTACACCACAAATGAACAATCACACGGGCCGAGGACTTTTCAAAGTCAGAAGGGGGAAACAATCTACAAAGTAACAGAGACCAGTTGACATTAGTCCATCAAGTTCATTCTTGAAAAGCCCCATTCATGCACAGGAGAGCAAACAAAAAACCCACAGAATCATTTGTTAGTTTTGTTTTAAAAGAGGTGGTGGGAAGGGGGGGGGGGGGGGGGGGGGGGGGGGGGGAGAACATTCCTTCCAGATTTACAGATTTAAGGAAAGCTGTGCAGATTACTACTGAATCGATGGCTGTATATTCTTAACCACCTTCAAGAACAAGGCTAATATTTTCTTAAAAGTGTGTACTGAATAGTCCACAGCAATCTCTCATAATGGAATTCAGCAAGTATAATGCTCTTCCAGTAAACAGATAAGCTGTATTATAATGTCTGAACCTCTAGTTCTTCAGTTATAAGAGAGGATTGATGCAAATTCCTTTAAAAAAAAAAAATAATAAAATATCAATCAATCACATCCCCTTAAAGGCATCTCTTTACTGAAAAAACGACAGCTCTATTTTGAAAAGCCCTTTTCTTTATAGACCAGGCACCCTAACCCCCTAATTATTCTTGTTGGCCTCCTTCTTCAACCCTTAAATTAATCTTGTCAAAGTTTCCTAAACTTTTCCAAGTTCAGTTACGTCTTTTTGGTAAACAGAAGTTCGGTAAACCTTCTACAGAAAGTTGACAGAACATGGATGTCAAATCTGTGACTCTCCATATATTCACAGGCCAAAATGCCGGCCAAAGGTTACGGACTTGCTCTGTGGAATCTCTTGTCAGAATTTACAAGTTTACTCAGTTTTTTTCTCTACATTTCAATTTTTTTGCAGAACAGTTTTACTTACAGATAGCTTCAAACTAAACAAAAATACAAATGTTAGAATACAGGGTTTTTTGTTGTTTTCTTAAACACATCTGTTGAGAATGACACAAAAATATTTTGACACAAAAGAAATGAAAACAGACAGAAGTTTCCAGGAGATGATCTCGGGAATACTGCAAGATGAAGACACTTTGACCTGTTGTAAGGTATGTAAACATGACATTGTACATTTCGCCTCTCCCCAGAAACCCTGGGAAAAAATGTCTGCATTCAATGGCACATTTAAAATAAATATTGCTTCCATTGTCTGTCTTTAAAAAAAAAAAAAAGAGGTCTCTTAGTAACATTAGGATAAGATTGGCTTAGCAATCCTTTGGGGACTGCAGCAGACATATTTCATCATCTGCAGGAGATGAATGTAAAGACTGAATCTTGAATATCATAATAAATAGAATGCACCCAATGTTCTTAGGAAAAAGCCTAAAAACAAACATGTTTGTTTACAACCCATCTGTGTTTCTTTACCTGGCAATCAGACTGACCTTTCTGGGTACAAAGAATTTCTGTTCTGAATCTGGCCATCGGCAACCACTAGCAGCCACGCGCTTAGTTTTAAAAAAGCCAACCACAGCCTCCAGAAAATCTACGGCCCATAGATTTGAGTAGGAAACCATTTCCATATACATTCTTTCTATAATTCAGCAGTTGTAATATAACCATATTGTACATTTACAAATATAAAGCCTCCAAAGGATGCTGGGAATTGGTGGTAGTCTACAACACTAATAATATAACGCAAGACATATCGGCAAAAAGTTGAAAACTTTACCCCAAGATTCAATTCCATAATCCAGCATTATCATGTGTTTCACAAAATCTTCAGAACTCTGATCTGCAACTCTCTGGTTCCAGTTTTATTTAAATAAAAAACTGGACACAGAATGCTGGCAGTTTAACAAAGCTGAAGGGGTGTTACCATTTATAAAAGTGTAAAGAGCAGCCATGCCAATACTTCACTGTTTTCCATAGAGCGATATTGCGTTGTTATGAGCCCTGGTCTCAGTACTCAAGCTGTTTGTTAAAAGACAACTCCACCTTTACTTTCAAAAGATGTCATTTCAAACTGATTTAGTCAATGCTTTTTAATAGTTTTTGTGGGTTTTTTCTATTTTTAAAAAGATCTTAGCAATATCTGAATTATTTTTCCCCTGAATTCAGCACCAGAAACTGGATAGCTTTTCTCAGTTCTGACTCCGTCTTTTCTGTTAGTAAAGTGGTGCTTTGATGAAATCTGCGTTGCAGAGCTGAGATGTCTAACTAAAGAAGCAAGCATTTTTTGTTTTGTCCTACATAAGGTATATGCCAGGGGTCCCCAAACTAAGGCCCGCGGGCCGGATGCGGCCCCCTGAGGCCATTTACCC
>WMED01024902.1:0-11132 GCA_019650415.1 Pipa parva | reverse complement strand
AAGTGAGGCGAACAGTACGCAGCTCACTTCGGAGCTTAGTGAATTACCCCCATAATGTTGGGGCATATTTACTGAAGTCGAATTGATTTTTGTTTTGAAATCAAATAGAAAATTGTGTTTTTTACTGATACTGACCTTTTCTCCTATTTACTATGCCCCTTTCTAGGTTCCCAGCACTGGTTATCGCTGTATATTGTCATTGCCAGATAATATCGATATATGTATGTATACGTATGATTAGTTTACTTTTATTTCCCCAATTTACTAGAAATCAATGCTAGTTTTTACTGATATCACCTATTTTGAGCAATATTACTCAAACATTGAATATTCGATAGGCAAAAACACACTGGAACAATGGAGTTTAGGGATACAAATTGTTCAGTGCAACGTGTTCCGCCTAAAATTACAACGTTAAGAACAATAAAACAAATTTTCTAAATGAAACTGAAAAATAAAAATGAGTTAAGTTAATAGTCCAACCTTTTCATCTTGATCCTGCGCTTGAAGCACTGAGGGGATCTGCTTTAATACCTCAAGGTGAAAGAGAGCAATTGGGTTCCATATGTACGATGGATTTGTGGCAGCGCTGGAGTACCCATTTATGTAATAAATTGTTGGCTATTTTAACAGTACACACTATGTGCCTGCTGTCTGTTTCTTCCCACATATAAATGATGAAGATGTGGATCAGTTCCTGAGGACTGGTGTTGAGAGTCTACAATTATCAGTAAGTGTTTATCTATAAGCACTGTCTGGTGAGTGCGAGATAATAGGGGGCTACAACACTCCCCAGCACCATACCAGCACTGCTCCCTAGATACGGACCATATATGCACCTATAGTGTTATATACAAATCCTCACTGACTTATCTCAGTGTTATTATCACGGCCTCACTATAGTGATTTACTATTAATTAGTAAATAGGTCAAATATTACCTTGGACTTATCAGCAAAATAATTCAGTAATCACTTTGCATTGCAGTATTACGCTAGGGGCATTTTTGCCTGTTTTTCTTTTTCCTTTTCCAGAACTGCCACAAATCCATCGTACATATGAGAATCCAATTGAATATTCGATATCACTCAAAGACTATTTACTAAACTTTTCTTGGTTACTACACTCAAACTTAGCTCTCGAAAAGATTCACCTCCCTAGACCTGGTGAAAGCCATTCAGACCTATGCCTAACTGTAGCGCTAACATCATTATCTAACACATCAACAGCTGCAAACTGTTACTAAACTAACACAACTACACACAAAAAAAGTATCTCAAAACAAACACTAACTGCATCAATATATACAAAACAATTACTACTAATAACATAAACTACTTTTAAATCCATTAAAAATCATTAACCGGTAAATCAATAATGGTTTAAAATGGTGATAATGAGGTTTCTTGACTTTAGTAAATACGCCCCATATACAGTATATTGTGAAGCAAACCAAATCTTTTCAATGTCTTTCCACCATATTTTAGACTTAGGCCATTCTTTTCCCTATCTTTGAACATCTGGGAAGAGTTTCAAGATGACTTTTATTGAAATCATAGAAACAGGAGTTAAATCATCTGTAGATTTGCAACAAACATGACTATTCTCTAATATACTTAAGAGTTTCACTTACCAGTTCTTAATGAAATAATATATTCTTTATAATAAACAATAGTTGAAATATTTTTTCATGCGTTGAAGTTGAGTTACATTCCCTTCTATCTTATAGTGGTCATACAAGACCAAAATATATTTGCATTTATTTCTTTCGAGAAGGATATTCTAGAATTGTTCCCAAAATGTAAAGGATATTTATAATACAGTTGACTAAAAAAATAAAGAGGGACAGGTTGTGAATTGTATTTTAGAAGAATACATTATGGACTATCTACTGCAATAACAATAAAACACTAGACACTGTGGAAAGCCTAACAAAGCCAAGAAACGTGACTGAATACCCTTCATTCATTAAGTGGATGTATATATTTAATAAACAGAAACAGCAATGGTTTGATGCTGCAAGTTACTAAAGCAAAAGCTTCATATACTTTAGTTTGATGTTAATTCAGCATCAACATATTTAATACTAAGATCAGAGCACAAATATGGGCATTGCATTGCAGAATATCGAAAATTATGCTTTGTCACCAACTCCCACAACTGCAGTAGAATTTAACATAGCAGACAATTAAAAATGAGGTAGTAATGTATTTTATAGGGCACATAAATGTGTTTAATCAAAAACGTTTGCAAAGGTTCAAAGAGGTTAGTCTTATTAGTTATTATTCCTAATGAACACTGAATTATACAAGATTAAATGTCATGTGAATTTTTGGGATATAATTTCTATAGAAAGAAATGTTTACAGAATTTTTGGGATATAATTTCTATAGAAAGAAATGTTTACAGAATACATTACCTATATCAGATTATGCTCTTAAGCATTTCTTACTTTATTTTCTTTGCCTTAGTTGGTTTTATAATTTATGGAGTAGAATATGTTACATTGGCTTCTGTTGTTACATTTATAAAATGATTGGTCAGATAACTCCTTTTGCAAAAAGATTTTTCCCTTAAAGAAGAACTAAAGCTAAAGAAAAGACATATTAAAAACTTATCTTTTATTAAGTTGAACCAATGTAGTCACAGCTTCATCAGTACTGTAATTTCTCTTCACCGAGGCAGACTTCAAAGCGCTTCAGCTGATATAGGAGACATTATGAAGCTCCACCCACATATCGAATCGGTGGTGTAAAAGGGTTTCAATGTCATTACGTTCATTACGGGGCCAATGAGAATACTCCCTGCAATGAGCATGATGATGTGTGAGCCCTTTTCTAGACATCGCATTGCTTCGCGCTGGCTCTTGTGTCTATGAAAACTATGTGAAGTCTGCCTCGGTGAAGAGAAATTACAGTTCAGATGAAGCTGTGACTGCATTGGTTCAACTTATATAAGGTAAGTTTTTAATGTCTTTTTTTAGCTTTAGCTCTTCTTTAAGAATAAATCCAAAGGAGTAGCTAGTCAACAAATGATCTAATTTTCAATGTAAAATAATGCAGGGGTGCGGAAGATGAACATCTGATTTGTCAGATCTGATACACTAATGTTTTATCCAAAAGGAAGAACACATTGTAACATGTTCGTTCATCTGAATAAACACCACCTGGTTCTTGCAGGCACCTACTCATGAAACAAAAGTTAAGATTTATCAGTTTTAGCCATTTTTAACCAGACGTGAAGGCGCTCATAGTTCATTACTATGATTTCAGAGTTAATTGTAATGTCAAGCAGCCAGTTGGTGATGCTTATTGCTTTGTGCTTGTCAACAGAATAAGAAATAATATGTAAAAATGTGTCTCTTTAAAGAAAACACATGCAGAGAAATTTTGTAATTAAAATTTAGTTTCACTTAGAAAACGATACATGTATTATTTTTAGATCTGAATTTTGGTAAACGTCTTTACTTGGAAAATGTACTGCTTTTCTAATTATTAGAATTAATAACCAAATTTTTATTATTGACCTAGTAAGGACTTTCATAAATAAGATAATTTTTCCTTTAAACTAAAGTGAACCTGATTCTCTGAAGGGTGAAATTTATTAAACTTGGAAAGACTGCTCTCAGTCTTTCAGAGTTTACCAAGATTTTTTTGAGATTTCGAGATCAATTTTTTCAATCTTGATTTTTTGAATTTTTTTCTATGTAAAGGTAGTCATATTTTACATTAGTATCACGGCTACCTTTCCATCAAAAATGTCAAAAAAACAAGATTGAAAAACTCAATCTCGAAAACTCGAATAAAATCTTGCGAGACAAATGCAAGATTTTGCTCGGTAAACTCAGAAAGACTGAGAGCAGTCTTTCTGAGTTTAATGTATTAAAGCCATGTATTCTAAAATACAAAAAGTTAAACTATTTGCTAACAATCAGCATAAATATAATCTGGTTTTTAAGCATAACTTTTAAAATAATACCTTATTAACTCATAGAAGCCACCATAACAACCATGAAGACAAGAAGCTGAGTGACTAAATGTATATCCCCTGTACCATGGGACATGCACAGTAATGAGGATGTGTAGGAGTAGGATAAATTGCTGTAAATTCAAAGCAAGAAGTTGTCCTCCTGAGTTCTCAGGATGGGACAGCTTTTCCTTCATTGAGACTCCTTTAATAGCACCAAAATCACTAATGAGCATTGGCCAAGTACCTTTTAAGCAACTTGACAGTGCTATTGATGACTTAGCTTTTTGAGAAATTGAGCTTATTTGTTGATTACTGGTCAACTAATTAGCTGTGCAAGGATATTGCATGGTCCATTCAAAGTTAGTAGCTAAGGATTATTTTCTTGAATTTATAATGTAGTAGGAAGTTTATTTGTAAAGGGCTCTATATTTGTTACTGTTAAAAAATTGCCAATATTGAAAAAGATCAATATTTTGCTATAGTGCCATACTTCACAGTGTTTTCAATACGGTTCCCCTTTCATTTTAGATCAGCATTGATACTGATGATCTATTTCAATGCGTAAACTAATCTGACTGTGGGTTTTCGCCAGCCAAAACTAGGTAAAGACTTTTCAGGTGAAACTTTTTGATGAAACATCTTTATAAATATACAAAAACTGTGATATCAATATACTGCTGATTTCACCAACTTTTCAACTTTTATAGGTAGCCCTCCATTGATTTGTGTCTTTGAAAAGACAATTTGTTAAAGTAAAGTAGTTTTTTTTATCTTTATTCTATTTGATGGTGGGCATCAACACCAACCAATGTTAGGAAGTGGGTGTTAATATAGGGAGAGGTACTATTTCAGTCTTATTTAAAGCTCCAGTACATATCATGTCATTGTGGGCAATATAATTCCTTACTTTTCCCATTTTTGGCACCCATATTAAATGTAATGGCACCAGTGCTGGGACAAGTGCACCCTAGGCACCAATGCCAAGATGTGCCCCCGCCCCGCAAACTCTCCTCCATTGTGCCCCATACAGTGCAGCAGTAACCCATATTAGTCATTACAGCACATCAGGAAAAATGGTGCAAGCTAGTGTGTAGCTCTGCAATTTTCAAGTTCCTTTCTCTCACCCACCCTTTCCCCATATTGTGGTGCCCCAACCTTCACTTTTCAGATACCGCACTGCCCTACAACACCACCATTGTGCGCTACCCAAAAAAAACGCCCATTCCTCATACTGTGCTGTTCTACAACACCCACCCATTTCCTATACTGTGCTGTCCCACAACACCCCCATTCCCCATACTGTGCTGCCCCAGAACACCCCCATTCCCCATACTGTGCTTCCCCACAACACCTCCTATTCCTCATGCTGTGCTGCCTGCTCCACAGCAGCCCCATTCCCCATACTGTGCTGTGCCGCAACACCCCCATTCCCCAATCTGTGCTGCCCCAACAACCCCCTCCCACCCAGTGAACCCTCTCCTTTTCCCTGTCCCTACCTACCTCTTCCCCAGCTGTGTCTGCTCTAGTGCATAGCGGTACAGTGATCCTCTCCCCAGCACTGCGTTTAACTTCCTGTGAGCTGATCACGGGAAGTTAAAAGCAGTGTTGGGGGGGAGAACAACAAAGTAGTACTAAGTGCTAGAGCAGACACAGCATTTAAATGATTAGCAGTCAAATGATTGAATTATAAAACTTTGTACAGCCTGAGACTGGAATTCCTGTGTATGGACCAGCCCTAGGATTGTATCAGAATTCACCTAAAAAAGTGAATTCTGGAAAGCCGTCTTTGCTTTTTAGCCTCCCATCATGGAGGTGGAAGAACCTCTGCAAGTACTGTAGGTTATAAACTAAATTTTCACTCAGCTCAAAGTTGAAACTCAGGTCTTTAGATAAATGAGGGTAGGTTTCCCTTGCTATCTCTCCAATCCCAGGAATTATAGTAAAGAATTGTAATAAGATCAGTGCCTGTGTATAGCTGTATGTGAAAGCATATTCTAATTTAGAATCCCAGTGGATATGTTTTGGGTGTGGTGCTCAGTAAGTGAAAGCACATGAAATGTCCCCATGGTAATGCCTGTTACTATGTATCCAAACAGGTAGCATCCTATTACCCCTGCGATGGTAAAGCAGAAAATGAAACTGGTGTAATGTAGTTAACTTTGCTGCTATGTTGTGAAATAAAGTTTGATGTTGTACATTCTGAAAATATATAGTTTCAGTGGTTCAGCATTACAGAATGCTCCTGGCAGTCAGTTATTGTAATTTGGCACACAAAGGGTTCAGTAAAATTCCCAGTTAGGAAGTAGCAGATGTTCCCCTGAGTATCTGAGTTCATTTTGTGGCACTAAAAGAATGTATGCTGAACTTCTGGGCTGCAATCTCTCAGATAATCATTGGAGTTGGAGGCTTACACTGTGCTTAAAATAGTGATACTCCAGTGAAAGCCATGTCCTTTTTTTCACCCAAGAACTGACCCAACTGCTATGCCACTTTGGACTTGATTCATTTTTTATTTTATTACATTTTCATTTTAACTGTGAATTGAAGTACATGTTGCTTGTACATATATTACTTTTGAAAGTTTAAGTTTTATCTTGCCTAAGAGTCTATATCATGACACAGGAAGAATAACAAAAGCAGTATTCAGTCTCTTATTCTGAATTTGATGCTTGGCACAGGGGTGCTGACTTGACAGATTAGATACATGTTACATCTCTGGAACACAGCACCCACAGCAGGGTTTAGATAGCTACCAGCAAAGAAGCTGTTCTTAGTATCATCTGTTTCTTAAGGCAGGCAGGTGACTGCAGCTGGAATACTAACAGGTGCTGGCTAGTTCTGCAGTATCTGACTCTTACACTACTATACAGTTATAGGTACTAGCTATCACACATAATCTAGGTAATCATGGGTCATTCATTATTAAACTGATGGTAACGTCATAAAATAAGAGTAACCCCTATGTTTTATACCTAAGATATGTTTCATTTTTTCCCTCTAAATATTCTAAAGGATATTTGGAAAGAATGACATTAGATTTTAGTATTTTATTTTAATTTTATTCTATGGATTTACATTTTAAAAATAAATTACCTGTAATTGGGGCTTTACTGAGGGATTTCATAAATAAGTATTGTTTTAAAGTTCTCCAGGTAAAAGATGTCCTCAAATAGCGATAGATAAATCAAAACACAAAGCAATGAAATGCACAAATTTAACTTCCAAGAAAACAATTTTTACAAGTACACTCATAATACCAATAATAATACCATAATAATTAGGACTCATAATACCAAATTTTATCAAAATCGGCCGAATTTTATGGAAGATATGATTAAAAATGTTTTGGTGTGTTTTTTTAAGACTCACAGTGTAGTTATTGTAACATGGTAGATAAAGAGTTAAGTATAATACACCAGTTGTAATGCAGAAGACCTTTCCCTGGGTATCTGAACTAGGTTTGGAACATTAAATGAATGTATACTGTAGTCTGGGGTTGCAGTCCCACAGAGGATCATGGGAGCTGTAGGTTGCCACTAAAAGTGCATTAAGATAGCAATACAGTATATTTGTTTTCACCTTCCAATTGTCTCCTGGATGTGCAAGTAAACACACCAGGCATTTAAGTGACCTTGCCCAAAGTCCTTTCTTTATCTATCATGTTACCTGCTAAACCACTTCACTATTCCAGTTTAACGTCATAATATTGAATTTTAAATTATCCAAGTTAAAAAGCTAAGCACCTACATAGCTTGGCTTGGAGCAGCAAGTTGTTCTGACACTGGAAAGGCCACCTCTTTACATATGGTTGTTAAAATTGATGGGGGAGAACACACAGGTCTTAACATGAATAATCCTCTAGCAAAACCTAAAAAAATAAATCAAACAGAGCAAGACTGCAACAATGACTTACAAGCTCAAGTCATCCCTAGTATTGTGTAAATAGATTGTTAATGTACGATGGGGATTACTGCAGGGGCACAAATTAGTAGGGAGTTATTTATCAAAGAGTGAATTCACCTCTCTACACTACATGGTTACTTGTATTGATGCTGGAGAATAGTCACATGAATTACAACAATTGTTTTTTACCTTAATTTCAACTCACCACATTTTTTAAACCTTTTAAGTAAAAAATAACTATGATTGCTGATTGTGTATTTGGCAAATTGTGGAATTGTGGTGAGTTCACACATTTATGGAACAATTTATGCTTTGATAAATTTGCACTTTATGAACAAAGATCACAGGACACTAAAAGGTTTAACCTCACTTACAACTGATATTTGATCCATGTTAACAGTGAAAAGTATCTTTAACCTCACTCAGAATTGTTATTTGCTCCATGTTGATCATGTAAAATTATCAGTTGAAAAGTTGTTTAGCAAAAGCAGGATATTTTGTGAAAAATAGCACTGTACCTTCTTAAAGTAAACCGGGGATTCACTGTTGACAATTTAAAGAGTAGTCTTGGAAAAGCAATTATTAGGTCAAGAGTCTGTTTTTAATTGTCATTAATGGGACATTAGAGGGAAATGAAAGGCTTAGGTTGGATGAATAGACTGTCTGTTTATAATGTGGAATAAAAGTACATAGCTGATCTTTAACTTGCAGAAGTTGCTGTGTTTACAGTTAAAATCAAAGAATTTAAGGTACCACCTGACACACTCCTCACTGAGCAGTGGGTGATTCTCTGTATTGCACATGTGGAGTTGCTCTGTTGTGCTCTCCAGTGTACATGTAGGTTCCTAGGTGTCCTAAGCCATTAGGTTTCTTTTAATAGAAAGATTTATTAAGCAGAGATATCAGCTTTCTCTTGCCTTTTCCACTCTTTCTATTGAACTCTCTATGTTTGTTTAGGTTGCTTTTTCCATATTAAAAGCCCTTCAAGGCTAAGTGCAAATGGATCATAAGTCTCTGCTGTAATGTTCAGCGCTGCTTATCAGCAGATGGTATAAATCCGGAACAAGTAGGCGCCGATGTCTCCCCTCAACACGTTTCGCCGTGAGAACAACTTCTTCAGGAGTGACACGCTTGGTATCTTCATTTTTTCACTACTGAAGAAGCTGTTTTCAAGGCGAAACGCGTTGAGGGGAGACAGAGGCGCCTACTTGTTCTGGATTTATACCATCTGCTGATAAACAGCGCTGAACATTACAGCAGAGACTTATGATCCATTTGCACTTAGCCTTGAAGGGCTTTTAATGCGATTTGCTCTCTATACTATTGTGAGTAACTATCATTTTTAAACATTTCAATATTAAAATCATATTACGCTATGAGATTCTTCTTGTTCTTTCATGGTACTGCTGCAATTTGAGGATTTTTTACTCTGGAAAGTTAAAGACATCAATGAAGCTTGTTTTGAGGGATTCATCCCATTTGACATGCTGATTTAATTATATCTGGTGAGCAGTTAGCACTACTGATATTGTGTCACGTGTGTTGATCCACTTTTAAAGTGCAATTGTTGGTGTTTCTATTCAACACCAGTACACCGAGTTATATCTGTTTTGGGACATTTGGTTCTTTTCTTTGCTTATCACATAATAAGTGATTCGGCACTATATAGTGCCTTTTTTGCTCTTTTTCCTTTTTGTATAGGGAGTTTTTCTTAATGGTACTTGTTTCAGTTAATAACCTCTTTATTAGAGAGTGAAGCTAAACACTTTATGCTAAAAACCCAGCCGGGATTCAGAGACCCAGCCCTTTCATGAAAAGAACCTACATTCACAGGGAATATGTGACCACAGAAGAAAATGCACACATGGGTAACTCCTATACAGACAACTGATTTAAAAGAAATCCTTAAATTATCATTGAGAAAAAACTTTTTTTTTTCTTTTACAGCAGTACAGATTGAGAGTAAATAATAGCGCTTTACAAGAAACAAAAACAATAACAAGAGAGCTACTTTCTTCCAGAGCTGTTCATATCATGAACTACATTTCCAAATATTAATATGAAATGAATATTATATATAAAAAAAAAAAACAAGAAATTCTTTATTATTGACAATTTTCTTTCATTACTATTAAGCACGGAAAAATCAACATCCATTGAATCAGCTCAACTTCACTTTGGCAATTCTGAATCATTTGATATCAAGTGAGCAATTTTTAAATACGTATTTCTGAAAATTGCCAGTACAGATAAAGGGGGGGGGGGGGTCTGTTCTAAGAGTTAAAAAAGCTTTTTATCGAACCATTGCAATTGTGATCTATGGTCAATGCCACAGCAGCCTTTTTGGAACAAAGAAGTAATTAGAAATAATTTGTTATAAAAGCCCCTTTTTTCCTTCTCTATTGGAGCCCTTGTCTTCTGGTGACCCCTTTCAAACTTTCAGTTTTGCAAAAAAAATCTTGAGAGAAGGGGTTTTTTTTTGTCCTTGATATTTTTTTCTTTAATCTAAGGGCACAATAAGAGTCTAAGTAGCTATGTATGATACTACTTTAATCAACTTAATGCAGCCTTCCAGACTATAAGCTTTGAGAGAGTACAAAGAGACAGTAAGATGCAAGCTCACAAGTGGATGCTTTCACAGTGCATTTGACAGAATAACAGCAATACAAAATAAGAGATCTGGTCCAATAGGAGTCAATGGAATGCTATACAGTACGCAGTAGTACTGCTTGGGAATGGTTCTGCTGAATTGTGTCAGTGGATGTGTAGTGGCAATAACCAGCTGGTGCCCCTGTCTCCCACAATTTCCTTTATAATGTCTAGTGAGAGAGGAGTACACAGTGATGGACCATGGTTTAGTTCAAAGGTTTTATCTCTTTATTCTAAAGTCCCATTGTGAATTCATAGGACTTAAAATATGTATCACTGTCCCTTTCATTTTATCCTTCTAACAGATATCAAAGGCAAAAAGTTTTTTTTTCCTACAAACCTAGTCTGTTTGAAATTTTTAGATGTTTGTATATATACACTGACAGCATGGTTTTCTTGCTTGAATCTTTTCATTTCCAAAAGAATAATAGTTTGGTGAACATTTGACTATTAAAAAGCTTGCTCTCACATATTTAAAGAGAATACACACATTTTTCTTTTACTTACTAACCCCTCTTGTCATGGAATAAAGGAAACAGGAACATACGATGCTGTACAAGCTAAAGAATTTCAGAAACACAACTGAAATAATTTCACAGAAGGATAAAAAAA
>WMED01024901.1:0-11132 GCA_019650415.1 Pipa parva | reverse complement strand
TTCTGCAAAGATGAGTGGGCCAAAATTCCTCCAGAACGCTGTAAAAGACTCATTGCAAGAGTTGGTTATTAGCAGTAGCACAAGCTACTGCTAATATCAATGACACAGTAGTGTATGTCTTTGGTGTTAGAATCACCTTAAAACACCTCACCATTTCCAGAACTGTGTTATTTAATTTTTTATAAAACACATAATTGAGACACCACTGTGTGTTTTTCACCTATTGTCATACACGAAGTTGAAACAATATTACGCTAGATTTCTTTTTCTCTTTTCTGGTTTACTTAATACTTTCAGCGCATCCTCCATCCGTACCACACGATCATCCTTTTCATCCAATATTTCTAAGGCAGTTGAGCAGACTTGCCACGGAGGACTGCTTGAAGAAGGTTTTTCACACAATCCTTAACAGGTTATTCATTATCATTGCACCACAATCTTTTGGACTATTGGACTTCCTAACAAGAATATTTCATTATTGATTGTTTCTTTTAATTGTTGTCTCTTTAATTTTGTATTAATCTTAATATTTTAAGTCATACATTTTAAACTCTGTAAAGGTTATTTGAAGTGTATAGGCGCTAGACCTACTTTTGGATTTTCATCCAGTACCACAGATGTGCACTTATGTAGCTTAATCTGATTTTATATATATATATATAAAAATTAAAAAAAAAAATATATATATATATATGTATATATATATATATGGTATGTTAAAATAGTCGCGTTAGTCCACAGCCTCATCTTTATATATATATATATATATATATATATATATATATATATATATATATATATAGTAAGAGAGAGGCATTTTCTTTTTAGTCTCTGATCTCAAATTGTCTCTGGTACTTAAAACGATTAGACAAAGTAAAGCCTAAAGACAATTTACATTACTTTCATATCTACACATGCAAAGTTTCAGGAATATGACAGAACAAAAGATCTATAAAAGTCTGTGAAGACTGGAGAAATCAAATATCCCAGTGGTTTTTTGTCACCAAGGTCAGTATCTCTGTAGAGTTCAAAGAATACAACATTCCCTTTGAAATAAAAGCAAGTTCTCTCTCTTTAAACAAATGTTTTTGTTACAAATATACTGTTCTTATTTCATATAGCACATGGCAACAATAACACAATGATTGAACATATGTATTTTACTAGTCTGCCAGGCAGCCTGGAAGAAACTTAAGAGAAATGATTCTTCTTATTTATACAACACAAATTCTGCTACTCAAAAGGACTTTATAGACTAATATTGTATTTGAAATAGAATTAATGTTTTTTTTATTCTTTTTTTCAGAGCTAAAATATAACCTCCATTGGACATGAAAGTGGTCATAAGTTTTTTATTATACCATTAGACTCATTATATTTTGACCTTTGCGGACAGCGTTTTACTGAAATCTAAAGATATTTATTTTTACATCAGAGCAGGATGTATGTTAATAGAAATATATTAATAACAGTTTATATGCAAATAGTCTACAGTGCATAAAAATGGAGAGAGATGAGCATACCAGCCAACCAGGTTTAGCTCATAGAAATATTTGTTTTAGAGGATAGTATTTTCAGGGGATTATTTATTTTCAGACCTTGCCATTATTTTACATAATTATCTGTGATGTGACCCTCAAAGATATCACCTCTATTTGAAATCTGTCAAAATCATTTATAATTTCAAAATATGGTTTTACAGATATAAATTCAGATATATTATATATTACAAATATATTTCAAAATATGGTCTTCACAGATATAAATTCAGATATATTATAGATATATTTCAGAAAATGGCCTTTACAGATACCAAACCTTTGCAAAATCTGATCCAAAATAAAGGTCACAAAGGATCCAGAAGCACTTCTCAATAACAGATGGAAACAGATTTCCAGCAAATGTAGATGAGGTTTAGGCAATTACTGGAGATGAAATATAGCAAACATGCTCACTCATTTCTGAATAGCAGAAAAATGATGTTAGTTGAGTGGTGCAGTGCAAATAGTGCACAAGTTGCTTCTCATCTAAGCAAGAATTAGGATACTCATACAGGCAAAGAAGACTGGCCAACTCATAAATCAAAGATGCAACCAATCCGCTTTCTTGTATCTCCAAAAGTGTTTATATCTGTGATGTCAGTGAAGAGTATCAAAGTTTCAACAAGATTAGAGGGGATTATACAATAAATAACATACAGTCATGTAAAGGTCCAAATCCACATTTATTCAACACTTTTCCAACTTTGCGCATTCAGCAAAATGCGCTATTGTCTGTGATGTGGTGAATTCCTGACAAATTCGACACCTTGCAAATTTCACAGACTTGCGCATCTCTTCATATGCACACAAAATTCAGCTATTTACCAAGTGTCAGAGTGTATCTAAGTGGTGAATTGCCAAGGCATACTGCTCCAAATTCAACAGCATAACTTCACCAGATCAATTTTTTGCCAATTGAGATAGGAGGCTGGGCTTGCAACCTACCAC
The DNA here is from genome assembly GCA_019650415.1 of Pipa parva. Classification (NCBI taxonomy): domain Eukaryota; kingdom Metazoa; phylum Chordata; class Amphibia; order Anura; family Pipidae; genus Pipa; species Pipa parva. The sequence goes on along the minus strand of WMED01024901.1, from coordinate 8,643 downwards.
AACCACTGCTTTCTTACTAGGCAAACCATAATAAGTATATCTGTCTGCCAGCACACACCTCCATGCTTCACATGCCATGAATAATAATATTTACTAAAGAATTGTATGTTAGGAACTATCATATCATTATAAAAAAAATACAATATGCAATATAGTATCATACAGTGATTTAAAAAGTGCAGTCTTGTTACTTATGTACACACAAAATAGAATGGTCAACATAAACAAGGACACTCTAGAAATTTATCTAATGAAATATCCATACCTAGGACCATATAGGTGACAAAAGAATACTGAATGTGACGAGCTAAGAATGATTCATTATCAGTCTGAAAAAGGTTTGTTATCAGTAAGGGCAGTCAGGTTATGGAAATGTCTACCAAGGTAGGTGATGATAAATGATTCACTGGTTGGAGATGTCTGCTCATGGCTTTTTTTAAGGTGAATAAATAGGTTTTTGAAACAGGGAGTCATTTGATTGTCAACAGGGTTGAGGGCAACAGACAGCTACTAGGTCATACTAAATCCATACATCATTCACATACACAAACTAAACAATCATGTAATGTGCAAGTTTTATTAACTTTTCCCAACAGTTAGCGATGGCAATTTTAATTTAACCAAATATAGTAAATTTCTATCAGTGATATATGAATTGTAGCTTAAACAATCTATATTGAAACATATAACATAAGCTCCCTAATGAAACCTAGAATGCAGCATCTACTGTATGTCCAAATTCTAGATGTTTATATTTATTTTGTATTTACTGCATGTATTTTTGTATTTAAAAAGAAAAAATATACACACCATACACACCTGAAGCTATGACTGAGGGCTGTCCAATGCTAAGGTTTTTTATGGCTCCCAAACTGCAGTACTTAAGGGTACAGTGGTCATAAGGTGGGTGGGACTACAGATTTATGCAAAATATTGCTTATAGGTTCTCCACATTGTTGTTGAATATGACAGTATTTTCTACTGTATTTTTATTCTGTGTGCCTTTATGTACTCCAGAGTTTCATTTTATACAATAAGCCCTGGGTGTTTACATGTAGCATTGACTATGAAGAATTTCTGGAACTTAATACATTATTATCATAGCATTAACTTATGCACTGCTACTTTTACTTTACTCTACCCCCCCTACTCTACAGTAGCTCACTCTGAGGTCAACGTGAGTGTTAGAAATCCATTGTTACAAGACAAGTGAGTAGGAAGCTTTCTTGTATTTACGATGGATGATAAACGGAAGATTTTTCACTAAGCTTAGTTTCATACAACCATATAATTTCTACATATGGGAAAATGACTGAATAACTTTCTAAATCACTTCTGCAGATTATTTTATTCAATTCACTATCCACTGTAAATTGAACACAAAAAATACTTCTTAGGAGAAAACTTGTCCATCTACAATGATCTCACTTGAGAGCCTTTCATGATAATAGTATGTTAAAGAAAGATTTACCAAGTGCATGTGTAATGGGATTAGTAGCTGTTCATTAGCAATTAATGGCAAGAAGCTGCCAAGACTGAGAGGATCATCTGCTGTCCAGCCCATTGATAACTTTAAACTACAAGTCTTATAAATTCTGAAATGTAGTACCCATCTGCTTCTCCATGTGGAATGCAGTGGGGAAGTGTGAGTTTTAATAGAACTTATAGGATGTGCATATAATTACCTTACAATGTTTTAACAATGAACAATTAAGTATCATCATGACACTGAATCACATTCAGATAGAGTATACTCGATGTCAGTATTTTATATTTTATGCATACAGTGCATCAGTGCACATAGCTCATCATTCATTTCAGTGGGAAAAATTATGTCTTCCAATAAAAATGCTGCAGTCAAACTTGCTCTATCTGTATGTAATAATTATAGATTACAGTAAAATTAGAATTGAAGCATGTTTTAATAAATATCATTGCACTTTTTATGAACTTCTTAACTGCAACCAACCTTTGCCAAGCCGCTATGTCTCTGACAAATTAGTTGCCAAAGCATTATTCTTAAAGCAGAGTTAGCCATTCCCCTTTGCCAGAACAATTTGTTTTAATGTGGAATAATGGTCAGTTATCAGCCTAAGCGTACTTTGTATTTAAAGGGCAACTAAAGCCTCAGAAAAACTTAGATTAAAAATGATGTGCCTTATGTATAGGGCTTATTACAACAGCCCATAAGTGAACCAGGCCAACATCAAGTGAATACTGATGCCTGTAAAGTTGCCACTAGAGGCAGACATCTTTATTCTGTAGGTAACCCTCCTTTCTTGGCCAGTGGCCCTGCATATGCTCAGTCTGTTCTTATTAGGGACTAGGGAAAAACAGAAAAAAGAAGATATGAAGAAAAGATGATCATATCATACTGCATGCATTTTAATTCTTTATGTGAGTAACTTTTCAAATGTATTAAAATTGTAATTTTAAATGCATTATTCCATTGGATGTTCTTTTCTTCATTTTGCCACGGATACCATGTGATTATATTCCTGTATGCTCAACTGAGAATTATTTACACTACAAGCAAAATTCTTACAGCACCTGCTCCAGTTTTTTCTTTTACCTATTACCATCCGGTAAGTGCAAGCACATTTGGGGTATGTGAAACACTGAATTGTTCTTATTTACCCTGTTTTCCCTGTACCAAAGAGTGGTAGGGATTTTTTCATACTTCCTTTCTCCCCAAAATATGTGTGTTTTAGTGCTATTTTTAACATACTACACTTAGGCCCTTATTCACCAATGTGAGAAGTGAGCCGCGATGTGTTCGATTCACTTCGCACATTGTATTATGCGCATGCTGATGTCCTGTGCGCGGACACCAGCATGCGCATTAAAGGGATTCCCCTCCCGGCGAGGAGACTCGAGTGCTCTCGCCGGGAGGGGAATCCCTTTAATGCACATACTGATGTCCGCGCACAGGACATCACCACACGCATAACCCAATGTGCGAAGTGAGTCGAACACATCGCGGCTCACTTCGCACATTGGTGAATAAGGGCCTTAGAGGAGTGCTTCTCCCATTTTTCCCCCATTTGCTTTCCTATATTACTTTTCTGTAAGCTTCTCTGTGAAAATTGTTCTACTGAATCCATTAAGGCACTTCGGCAGCTTGCCTGTGCATAAGAGCAGCATTTCAAATTTCTGGAATTTAGACGTTTTGGACTATTTTCTTTTAAGGACCATTATATATCATTTTTTTGGTGTTTTGTGTTTAATATATATTTATGCTGTTCTCATATTACCCCTTTTTTGCATTCTACTTTTCCTTTTCTATTACTGGGGAAAAATAGTTTGACTTAAAAACATTGTCACAACTGGTAAATAAATCTAATCTTTAGCCCAGATCACAGCATTGATGAATTTAGATTGTGTGTAAGACAGTTGTAGTTTCATATGATGTATTTAGCAGAAATTAAAAATACTCCTCCCCCATACTGCAAAGCTTGTTACTAATGTGCTCTGAGACTGCACTATAGAACACAAAGCTTGTTAATAACATGCTCTGAGACTGCATTATAGACTGCAAAGCTTCTTACTAACGTGCTCTGAGACCTCACTATAGACTACAAAGCTTCTTACTAACGTGCTCTGAGACTGCACTATAGACTACAAAGCTTCTTACTAACGTGATCTGAGACTGCACTATAGACTACAAAGCTTCTTACTGACGTGCTCTGAGACTGCACTATACACTACAAAGCTTCTTACTGACGTGCTCTGAGACTGCACTATAGACTACAAAGCTTCTTACTAACGTGCTCTGAGACTGCACTATAGACTACAAAGCTTCTTACTGACGTGCTCTGAGACTGCACTATAGACTACAAAGCTTCTTACTGATGTGCTCTGAGACTGCACTATAGAACACAAAGCTTCTTACTGACATGCTCTGAGACTGCACTATAGAACACAAAGCTTGTTACTAACGTGCTCTAAGACTGCACTATAGACTGCAAATAGTTTTAATTCCAGCTATGCAATAAGCTAATGTCCCATCAGCCCTGCATAATGTGTATTTTATACATATCAGTATTAAAGGCATGGTTTTACCAGTTCATCCTATTATCAGTGAAAAACCTATAAAACATATACAGGCTGTATGGATAATTGGTAATTTATTTATCTTCATAAAACATAGTTATCTGCAGCTCCATCAGCACACTTAGGTAGTTAGTCGAAGTGTGAACAATCATGAAAATATATGAATTTTTGTCTATTCATCACTTCCACAACTTCAAATATTCAGCAAACAAAGATGTAGAGAATTCACATCCAATTTGACATTTTATGACAGTTACAAACTTGCTCACCTTTTTGCATTACTTTGCGTTTGCATGTGACTTTTGACTATTTACAAAATGTTGGGTTGAGTCAAAGTAGAAAATTCAGAAAGTGTATTGCTAAAAACTTCAACAAGCATAGTGAAACAACGGATATGAATTTGCTATGTCTGGGAATTCACAATTTCATGAATAAGTCTTTTTAATGTGCAGATCAGATCAATATTTCTTAGGTATTTTCTTTCAAAGTGGTGAAATTAAACAAATATTTAGATCTATTAGGTGAACTCGATCTGCAGTTTAGGATTCTTTTTTATCTCATTTGTAAAGCCAGTATTCCACTTCATAAAAAAAAGAGTGCAAGATTATGGGGGTAATTCAGGAAAGAGCGAAGCTACCTTGTGATGCTTCTCATCAGTTCGCCAAGACGGGTATGCGCTCCCTGGTCTCCTGCACTCAGAGATCAGCGAACGCTTTAAAGGTACTTCAGCTCACCTCGCGACCACTGAAGTCGCCTCGCCGAAGTATCTTTAAAGTGTTCGCTGATCTCCGCTTGCAGGAGACCAGGGAGCACGTACCCGTTTCGGCAAACTGATGAAAAGCATCGCAAAGTATCTTCGCTCTTTCCTGAATTACCTACTATACTGTAAGCTAGGTACCCTGGGATAAGGTGTATTTCATAAGTCTCTCCTTTTAAAGGCAATGGTGCTATGCAGCTGATCTGAATACCATGCAACTAAAAGGGATATTTAGATGTTTAGGTAACTGTATCCCTTTAATCTCACTATCTCATAAATGTCCATACTGCAAAGCAAGCTGATAAATGATTTCAGCTGTGCACTGCAGGGCTGCAGAGAATCTAGTCAAGTGTGTAATATATATATCAAAGTATTTTAATAATCAGCCCCCTGTTGTACTGAGCATATTAAAAGTGTTTGCTTTTAATTAAATGCAAAGCAACCCTTAAATGCAGGAATAGTTTCTTTTATTTGGTTTGAAGAGAATTCAATATTTCTTTATTATTAATTTATTTGACTTCAGTGTCCCTGCCACTGATTGCTGCTTTAAACTGAAATTGCATTATCCCTATTAGCTAAGAGCCATAACTCGTCTCTAACTTGCTTACAACACTGAGCTTAATTTAACTTATTGCATCTTAACAGGGCTCATTTGAAAAGTATGAAGGAGTGGATACTGATATCTGATAAGATATATTGCAAATAAATAGATACATAAATAAATATGAGAATCAAGGAATAGACTAAAAATGAAATCAATAAATGGATTGCTGAATCTATAAGTAAATGTGGATATAGGCATGTGCTACAAAATTCACACAGAGGTTAAAAAAAGTTTGAATAACATAAAAAAATTCAAATTTAAAGAGTCTTTTCCTTAATCCTGAATGAAATTTAGTAATTAGAAAATTTTGCACTCACATTTACTTATTTGTATGCAAGCATATCATAACTAGCATTTCTAAGTGTCACAGTGTACAACTCATGCAATGAGTTTCACCTTAAAAAAGCTTTTACAGGGAGTATATATTAAAACATTTGTGCTGCTTTTAACGTGGTTTAAGGCAGCGGACCCCAACCTTTGTTGGATCAGAGACTGGTTTTCATGACCCAGTAAAGATTTGATGGACCACTGAGTGGGTGGGCCGTAAATCCGAGCTGCCAAGGGTCCCGTGGCCCGGCATTTGTGGACCCTGGGTTTAAGGTACATAAACCAGAAGTGACATCACCTCAATAGAAGATTGTTTCAGATGGCCCCCCAGGATTACCTGCTATTAGGAAATGATTTTATTATGGAACCTTCACTTAATGTTCTAAATGGGAAACAAAGGGGCATTAGGAACTGGGGGTATAAAAATTAGAGATGTTTCAACATAAAGCAAAATTATGCAACACAATTTAAAGTGATACGAATGATTATTTTTACAGCTTAATACCCTCCAGCCAAGACTGATTATTCTATCTCCACCCCCCCCATAAATCTTGAGTTTGGCAAACACTATCGGCCAGACAAACTTAAAATATGAGTTACACACTAAGGGCGAGTGAAATCTCGGATTGTTCTCACAAGATTTTTCGAGATTGAGTTTTTTTATCTTAAATTTTCAAAATTTTCTATAAAAGGTAGCCATGCTAATAATGTAATGTATGGCATTAGCTACCTTTTCATCGAAAAAACTCAAAAAGTCTAGATTGAAAAACTTGATCCGAAAAAAAAAAAATCTTGTAAGAACAATGCAAGATTTCACTCCATAAACTCCGAAAGACTTTCCGAGTTTAATAAATCTTGCCCACGTATGAAACAAGAACCACGCAGAAATTTTTTGTTTAATTTGTGTCTTTTTATTTTAATCAATGAAACAACAAAGCTGTACATTTTCAAGCATACGTAAATACACTGTACAGAAAAGGAGTAGTAGGTTTTTGGCTTTCTTTGAGCCAACATAACCCAACACCCTCTGCCAATCACATACAATTGTTAATCAGGCAACTGATGCAGTATGTTGGGGGTTTTTCTCTTGCATTCATATTATGGAACCTGTTGATCCTAATCATAGCTTTATGATAATAATGAATTTCTTTTTAATTCCTGAACTTGACTTCTATTAAATGGGAACTGTCCGTAAATATAAAAACCCACCAAGTTTTTGTGGATTTTAAGGAATGATTTTAGTAAACATATCTTTCCCGTCCCACATTACTAAATCAGTACTACCTATACTATGTCTATTATGAATTATATTAATGAACCTGTGTTGTCTTTCCTCACCTTTTTTATTATGTTTATTATTGAACTTGTGTCACATCTAATGATCCAAAATCATGGTATATTACAAAATCCATCCAGTCTAACCAGGCCACAATCAGTTCTTTAATCAAACATATATGACTCTACTCTTAGTACTGCATAGCTGTTTTGCATATCCCTGACCCTCTGTCATGCTTTTCTGTTAGCATAGGCTACTTATTGGCAACAAATATCCATAACTTTGACAGTTCATTCAATTCATAAGATAGTTTGAAAAGATTTCATTTATACATTCATCATGCTAACATTAACTATCATTAATGAATAAAAAAAGTTCACTGCTTAAAATTATGATTTATTAAGCATTTATAAAAATTAGATTTTTTGTCCCCACCCACCCACAAACACTATACACACACACACACACACACATACAATATATATGACTATAGTGGCAATCAGATATGCACTAACTATACTGTATACTGTATATCCTTTTAATTGAGTTTACCTTATTAAGTGTGTTATTTTGGTTATTTAGTTTTAGACAAATTATTTATTATATTTCTGTATATTTGAAGAAGTTATTTATCACATTCAGTCATTCTAAATAAAATCGGAAAGCGTTATTTTGCTTCTATGGCCTCTTCACAGGACTTAAGTTGAGTCTTGTTGTCCCTGGGGCCATACATGTTTGCTAATTAGATCTCCAGTCTGCAGCTTTCAAATGAATTGGAAATTCAAACACCAAATTGGAGATTCATCATAACATTACATTAACAAGCTGTCGTGCAGCTGAAAGTATTTCCACCTGAATAACGATCATCGTGTTGAATTCATTTTACTCAATTAAACCTTATGGAACAGAGTTATCACAAAAGGAAATGTACCAATTTAATACGAAATGCTACAGTGAATCGAATGGTTATTTCATGGTAGTGGCAAAATATTAAAAACTGTACATACTAAACACAATTATTTAAAAAAAAAGTTTTCATTTAAAACATTTCATAAAATTTTATTTAAAAAGAAGAGAATATGATTTTCAGATGATCAGTGCCTCTAGAGATAAAGGCAAATGGATAAGTATGCAAATTGTATTAATGTCAAGGACAAGGATTAATACAGCCTTTGTATTAGAAGGATTATCTTTTTTATGAATCTCATCTAAAGTCATATAACCTTAAACCTATAATAATAAATAAGGATTGTATGCTGTTTAAAGGAGATCTAAGCTTAGTTTTGTCTAGGAGTGATTCTTAAGGAGAGATAGGATCACTTCCACAGCTCCACCGCTCATTGCTGCTTCAAGATAGAACTGATGTTCTTTTGGTCTGCTACAATGCCACAATCCTCTACAGTTCCTGCGTCCTCTTCAACATTGGTGGTCTTTTTTTTCTGCACGTGTTCAAATTGTTCTGAGCATGCTCAGAAGAAAGAAACAACAGTGTTGAAAAGGAGTCATGAACAAAAAGAAGATTGTGGTGCTGCAGCAGATTAAAACAACTTGTCTTAATCTTGAAGCAGCTGTCATTGGTGGAAAAATGAAGGTGACCTGTAAGTATTTATCCCAACTCCCTTAAGA
>WMED01024900.1:0-11132 GCA_019650415.1 Pipa parva | reverse complement strand
ATAGATAGATAGATAGATAGATAGATAGATAGATAGATAGATAGATAGATAGATAAAGCAGAAATATAACTGTAGGGGTCACAATGGTTGTGTGATTGGGCCCCAACAGAAGCAGTATTACATCAGAATTCTGCTCTTGCTCACATCAGTGATGTTGAAGAGCCAGCAGAAAGTGAAGAGGATTACAGTTGCTGCAGTGGAAGAAAACAAGATCAAGTTTACAATGAGCAGAAGCTACGCTGAAGACAATATCATGATTGCCAAGTATTTTTACCCTTTAATGTCATCCCTCGCACCTATAAATCTTTGGTTCTCCTTTAAACAACAAATAATTCAAAGTGTCTGTGCTTCATTTTTCAATATACCCCATTGACAGTTTGGATAATTTCCAGAATATATACTTAGTCAGGATAGTGTTACTTTAAAAAGATATGAAGTACCCATGGTGCATTCTGTTAATGTTAATGTAATGCATTTAAGACAAGCCTATTGATGACCCTCTATATACTGGCTTGGGAACAGAGGCTGGCAGAGCAGGCTTACTTTCTGCAGCACAAGAAACAAAGTAATCCATTCTGCAATTGGCTCAGTATAGGAGCAGAGATGGAATTTTCCGTATGCCATCAACTTGTTACTGTTTACAAACTAATCAATAGACTCTACTCCAGCCCTGCATCCATTTCACCCAGATAAAGAAAACACATGGTGCAAAGTACAGATTAAGTACCAAATGTGTTATTTATAGAAAATGAACTCATTCAAACGAACGATGATAAAAACCAATGAGCTTTTGATGAGAAATTAATCTATTTAAACAAGCCTGCTTCTCACATTGCTCCTATGCCAGTTATGGTTAATTGGCAGGGTATATTAAATAGCTTTTTGAACATCATGGACTGTAAATATTTTGACGTCACCTACTCTAAAATATAATTTTCAAGAATATCTGGAGAAAATATTACTAGGAGACTCCTATCATTAGCGATAGTGACCCCTAGATTATATATGGATTATAGCTGAAAGGAATTTACCATATTTACCGGTACAGTTTTACAAAGAAACGCATGGCTTGTACCTCCCCCCCCCCCATCAGCTTTTATTTTTTGTGATCCTGTTTCTGTAACTGATGGAATATTTTCTTGTTGTTTTTACAATCGAGTAAGTGTGAGTTGTTCTGCTGATTAGTTTTAGTACGGTGGAAAATGCAATTGCCTGATTAGCATTTATTTTGAGGACTTTGGGAATGAGTGATTTCTGAATCTGAACTCTTTTTTTTCTTTCCCGCGTGTTTATATATTCCACAGACAAATGGAATGGCCAGCTGTTTCCAAAAATGCATTATTTCCATTTCATTATAGCAACAAGGAAATACAATAAGAAGGCATATGGATATAGTTGATCTTATCTTACCCAGAGCATATTTTACACACTGCTAATTTAAGGGTTTGCATTAAAATAGCAAATTTATACCTGCTTACATTCATTTGCATTCTTTGTACTTTGCTAATCCGAAGAGTTAAAACTCTTCTATATGGTTTTACCTACACGGTTTCCCAGAGCATCAACTACTTTCTTGTTGTGGCTGTGTTTCGTTTTGGATCTTGGCTGATTGCACACTGCTATATGCAATTTGAGAATGTTTTCATGTGCTAGTAAGTAATGCATTGAATGGCAGTCGTATAAAATCACTTTTCAGAAAATCCTGCTGTGTACATGAAAGGAATGGCTCTAAATTCAACATTGCTATTGAAAACTAAGCTTTCATTATTGGGTAATAATCCAGTTCAGTGTCTGCAATATAATATTTCATGCAGAGGTACAAGTGTCATGTGCAATCGAATATTATAATTTTCTGTTCTTCAATAAATAAATCCTGGCCAATGACACCACCACATTGGAGTTGAATCACGAAACCTTGCCAGAGTCATTATGTGTGCAGCATGATGATGTCACAGTTGGGCATCACCACAGAACGCTTAGGGGGTTATTCACTAAGGTGCGAATTCGACTGTCGTATTCGCAAACAGCGGATTCCCATAGCAAATCCGAAACAATTTCCCCATTGTAAAGTTGCGACAATTTTTTAATGTTAAGATGGTGACAATTTTCCCATAATAAAGTCACGACTGCGACAATATTCTCATTATAAAGACGCGACTGCGACAATAGCAGCCTATTGCGACTGTCTTTATCTGGCGAATTTGCACCTATACGCAACAATTCAGACTTTAGTGAATAAATGCCTTAATGTGGTGACATTACTGCCTAAGTTACAGCTAAGCATGATCAGTACCAGGCATCAATACATCACATGCCAATTAATGACACCTGACTCCACATTTTACGTGCGCACATTAGGGAACCTCTGGCAACCTGGCCTATGGCCTGAGTTCTTGTATATCTTATGTCTTACATACTTTGTTCTTAGAGATTCTGAAACAATGAAGGATCAAATGCCTTATTAATTCTGTATTTATGTGAGAGCAAAACCAGCAGAGGCTCTGCTTACAAGGGGTTTGTTCACCATGGAATTAGTTTTATTATGCTGTTTAATTTGCCTTACAATAAGTATTCTATTTTGCAGACATTACCAGATATTAAAGAATAACTAATGTAGCCATAACTGATATGCTGATAGCAGGGGAGGTCCTGGCCCTATTGGTTCCCTGGGCCAACCCCCCCCCCGTGCCCCCCCCAGCCTCGCGACACCCCCTGTCCCACACTGCCCCCCCCCTTGCCCAGCACCCTCCACTCACCTCCAACAACGTTCCAGCAATGCACCTCCTCTGATGAGGTAAGCTGAATGCGACAGCCCTCCTTAGATGTTCGGGTCTTGTCGGCAGCGGCCGAATACAGCCGACAAGACCTGAAGCAGTAAGGAGCGCCGTCGAATTCAACTTACCTCATCAGAGGGCGCTGGGTAAGGGGGGGTTGAGTGGGGCTGGGGGTCGAGCGGGGGGTGGGAGGTCAAGTTTTGAGATGGGCGATGTGGGCGACAGAGCCCCTCAGATAGATTGTCGCCCACATCACCCATAGGTAGAACCAGCCCTGGCTGATAGTATAAGGTCTTCTAGGTTGAACTGCAATATCATGAAGCAGCAAACCAGTACTTTTGGGCTGTAGTGCTGCCTTATAGAACTGCTGGTGATGGTATTTATTATAGGATCAAAATTTAAAAAAAAAAAAAGATTTTATTGCTATGTTGAAAATCACCATTTGATGCATATTTTTTAACATTAAAAAGTTGTTTTCGATCCTATAATAAGAAAATGCTCATCAAAAGATGACTTGCGAAATGGCTAGCTGCTTTTCTTACATTGTGAACTGTAGTAGGATTGCACAAATGAATTGTGAATTATTTTTGCGCCGTACAATATAGTTACGTCAATCTATCCTAGGAGAAGGTGACAGAAAATCCAACAGGTTGTTTAGGCTGAAAAATGGCATAGGTCAGCCAGCACGGGAGACGACAACATCTATTGACGTTTACTGTAGTTGTAACAAATAATGAAAATTCTGCTTGGTCATTTTAAGTACAACACTTTCCATTTGCTTTTTCAGTAAAAATTGTACAAACAAAAGATCAGGGACCCACCAAGCAACAATAAACCAGGGGCCCACCAGTAAATGATGTGAGGGGCCCACCAGGAAACAGAAGGTCAGGGGCCCACCAGTAATCAAGGTGAGAGACCCACCAGTGAACGAGGTGAGGGGCCCACCAGTAAAGGAGGTGAGGGGCCCACCAGGAAACGAGGTGAGGGGCCCACCAGGAAACAGAAGGTCAGGGGTCCACCAGCAAACGAGGTGAGGGGCCCACCAGGAAACAAAAGGTCAGGGGCCCGCTATGCAGAAGATTGAATTCTACTCTTTTCATTCTTATCTTTTCATTCTCGTATTACGCACCATTCTCTTTATTGTCTTCATTCCCCTACATATTGGATGACTTTGTCAATTCCAGAGCTACTCATATTCATCAAGGAGTTTGACTTTGCCAGATAAAAGCGGCAAATAGAGGGTTGATGGCAGGGCACTAGTTTGGTGTAAGGTGACTGTATACCTAAATGACAAAGGAAATATAGTTGCAAAGCGGCTGCATGAATTAGGAATAGTGTTGCAGGAAAAGCAGTGCCGGGACAAGGTTTAATTGCGCCATAAATTACAATGCTAAAATGAGCCCCCAACAGTCTCCCTTCCATTGAGCCCCATACAGTGTAGCAGTACCCCCATATTGTGCACTACAACGCAACAGGTAAAATGGTGTAAGGCAGTGTGTAGCTTTGCAATTTTCAAGTTCTTTTCTCTCACTCACCCTTTCTCCATACTGTGGTGCTCTAACTTTCACTTTCCAGATACTGTGCTGTCCCAACAACCCTACCTTTCACCATGCTGAACTGCCCCACAGCATCCCCCGTTCCCCATACTGCGCTGCCCCACCATACCCCATTCTACATATAGAGTTTATCCATAACACTGCCATACCCCATACTGTGCTTCCTGTCCCACAACACCCCCATACTGTGCTGCCCCACAACCCGCATTCCCTACACTGTGCTGCCCCACAACCCGCATTCCCTATACTGTACTGCCCCACAACACCCGCAATTCCCCACACTGTATGTCCCCCACAACTCCCCTTACACTGTGCTGCTCCCACAACCCTCCTCCCACACTGTGCTGTCCCCACAAGCTTCCTCCCACACTGCGCTTTCCCCACAAGCTTCCTCCCTATACTGCTGTCTCAACAACCCCTCCCATACTGTGTTGTACCAACAATCCCCCTTACACACTGTGCTGTCCCCACAACTTTTCCCCACCCTACTACCTACTCCCTGCCTTCTGAAGGAGGGGGGGTTGCGGTATGTTGGCGATCGCTCCCCTCCTCTTCCCTGACTGTATCTGCTCTAGTGCTTAGCGGTGTAGCAATCCTCTCCCCAGAGCTTCCTTTAACTTCCTGTGAGTCTGGGTGGGGATTTGATCCTTGTCCTGGCACTGTATGTTGACCATTGAACTCCTTATAGTGTTTAGAGGTCACCCTCCTACCCCTTTCTGCAGATGTCACATATTCTCGATTTACCCAACGGTAATTCACCTCTGAACTAATCACCCTTTGCTCCACCCCACCCACGACTAATCCTGCCTATAGTTCCCTTTGTGGCTGCTGGTAAAACAGCTGCAACCCTTTGTGCACCCCTCGCTACGTTAGGAATGTATACTGTTGGCTACTGTTAAAAAAGAGTGCTGGGTGCTGGAAGAGGGTGTGTGTGGGGGGGAGGGGGGGGAGGAGCTATTATCTTGGTGCTGCCAAAAATCAGTGTGTAAAAACTGAATTAGGACTGTAATAAAAGGAAATAATTTCTCTGGATTTCATGCCTTATGCAAATTACATCATCCCATCTTTAAGGGAATTTTGGCCAGTTTTACTTTAACAATTTATCCAACCTGTATTTATTCATTTTTTTTCCCCCCCATTATTTTCAAACGAAATTATTATTTTGAAAAATGACTTCCTCGTAATTACTTTGAATTATTCACCAGCTTTCTCGAGTCAGTAGTAAAATCTGAGACAAAGCTCAATAAATATAGTAGTGTATTACTGTATATAGAAGAGTATTTGTTGGTCTTTGGAGATTTCATACATGTAAAATGTCTTAGCCGAGCTAACAGCTCAGTAACTAATTCTTTTCAGTTTTTAAACTGAGAATTAACTTGTGAAAAAGAAAACTTTTTGAATCCTTTGGACAGGTATAGCTCATGTTTCACAGTGCTACACATTTTTTAAACAAATGGCTGAAGAAATTAAGGTCATTGATGGGAAAAAAAAGCATGTGAATCTCAACTTATAGTAACTGTTGGAACAAAACCACCTGTATTACTAGATCCTTAACCAAATGCTATCCTTAACTGCTGTCAGATTTGACCACCAGGACACAGGGAAACTTCTCGGTCGAGCCAGACCTCAGTGGGCCTTCCTGGAGTTTCAATCTGCACCATCATGGCCTATTCCTGAGGTTAGTGTAAAGCAAGTAAAGCTTTATAGACAAAATATAGGAAGGATACAAATAAATCATAGGGATTGAAGGGGGGAATGCAGAAATAAGAAATTACAATTTTTCTTAGTGGGTTTGTTTTTTTGTTTCCTGGTGGGCCCCTGATCTCTTGTTTCCTGGTGGCCCCAATCTCTGGCTTCCTGGAGGACCTCTGATATCTTGAGGAAGGATATAATATAAGTAAATCATAGGGACTGAAGGGAGGGATGCAGAGACAATAAAATAACTTTATTTTACTGTAAGGTCCATTTTCTTGTTTCCTGGTGGGCTTTGGATCTCTTGTTTCCTGGTGGGCTCCTGATCACTGGCTTCCTGTCCACCCCTGATCTCTTGTGTCCTGGTGGGTCCCTGATCGCTGGCTTCCTGTCCACACCTGATCTCTTGTGTCTCTGGTGGGCCCCTGATCGCTGGCTTCCTGTCCACCTCCGATCTCTTGTTTCCTGGTGGGTCCCTGATGAGCCCCTGATCTCTTTTTTGGTGGTGGGACCCTGACCTCTAACTTCCTGGTGGGCCCCTGATCTCTTGTTTTCTAGTGGGCTTCTTGATCTCTTTTATTCTTGCTGGGCCCCTGATCTCTTGTTTCCAGTCCAACAATGGCTGCTGATCAATCTTTTGCATCATTTAGGAGTAGAATTACCAACTTTTGACCTCTTGCAAACCCAAACACAGGGACTACCTGCACACAAGCCCATGTTAAATGGTACCTAGACTGTTCAATGCCTTAGATTCATATTTCTTTTTAGCCTATCCCTAGCTCAGCCACAATGTAAACTTCCCAGTGTCTCCTGCATTTACCTACTAGTCACTGCAGGTTCTATGCTGAAGTTAAAGAAATGATACAAGTATTAGTGTTGTGCATTCCCAGTATAAATACTGGGTTTAGACCCACTGAGGGAAAGATTAATGTGTTGTTATTATAATTACAATGTATAGTTTCAACAAGGCTGACAATAGAGTGCAGAATCAGTATACAGTCCATCACAATTAGGGGACTGGAGAGCAGACATCGGAACTGTCATTTTTAGGGAATTTTATCAGGGGCAGTGAGTGGCAGTAAGTAGACAGCACTGGTGGTATTGGACAACAGTCTTCTTCACTGTATATAATTACTAGTGGGATTAGATACAGTGAGTATTGGTATTAATGTGTAGTATCAGTAAAATTGAGGTGTAATCAGCAGCACTGTGGATGTTCAGATCCAGTGGAATGACCATACAGCGAACATTATTGTTAATGTAAGATAAGAGTACACTGAGTATGATTACATCTGTGTACTATGTGCTGGATTAGGTTTGTGTAATACTGATGAAATTAACCTGCAGTGGGCATGATCAGGTGCTGTGCAGTACCAATTAGATTATTATGTAATTAGGATACAATTATAGTAATAAGGAAACAAGTTATAGAGAGTGTAGTGAGCATTATATAATACCAATGAAGTTAGGTAGGGAAAGTGGTTAGTTAATGTGAGTTGAGACCCTTATGCAAATTTTAGGACTTTAAGGAGGTAAATTCACCATTCAGCGAAGTGAGCTCCGAAGCGTTCGGCTCACTTCGCAAATGGTATTATGTGCTCGCTGATGTCCTGCGCGCGGACATCAGCATGTGCATTAAAGGGATTCCTGTCTTGGTGAGACCAAAAGAGTTGCCTCGCCGAGACGGGAATCCCTTTATTGCGCTCGCTGATGTCCGCGCGCAGGACATCAGCATGCGCATAATACCATTTGCGAAGTGAGCCGAAGGCTTCGGAGCTCACTTCGCTGAATGGTGAATTCCCCCCTAAATGTCTAGAAATGACTCCAGGTTCACCCTCCACTGATCTGGATTGGAAAGATTGACACAGATCACTTTATGTAGAATTAGTTGAAGAAGAAAGAGAACACTCAGCAGGAAGGTGTATTGTACACATCTGTTAACTAAATTACTAACCAAATGTTGCTTTCCAGCTATTATTCTTATAAGCCTTGGGGGAAACAACCCACAGGAGAAGAGAACCATTGGCTTGATTAGGTCCATCAAAAAAGACTTTTGTACAACTGCTTGTTTTGTTGCCTGATGTTTTAATTGTGCTAAAACTGTAGGAAGCCCCCCAACCTTTTCGACTTTCCTGTTTTAAATGCAAATTGTTAGGATATTGATCTGCCCTATAGTTACTGAAGAAACTAATAAAACAACTATATAAAATAAGTAAAACAGCAGCGCGAGGGAAACAAGGAAATAATCGTTATTCAGGGTTTTTTTTTTTAGCGTATTAAATTCAATCTTATATTCTTACTTTAATTTTTTTAAAAAGCTAGGGTGAAATTGATATATCCAAAAAAAGTATTAAAATATAATAAAATGATTCGAAACTAAATTCAAAAGTTCCACAATTCCATTTCAAGGTTCATGATCCACTGTGTTTTTAAGAATGTTCAGTGCATCTGTAGCTGATTGAGCAAACACAAAAGAAAGTCTATTGTCTGTTCAGCTGTGAGCACATAAACGCTGCAAGGACAAACAGACTGGATTTACAGGTGTAAGACTGAATCCTTTCCAAGGTTACAATAGAGCATGCAACTATGCTATCATTAGAAATCATTGTACCTTACAGCTAACACCCAACAAAGTTAAAGTGAGCATACGGTGTACTGTACATCTCCTTTTCAACATCACCATAATAAACGTCTCGTGTTCAATTAAAGTGTTTTATTTCTATTCTTCTAGTTCATCAATGTTATTCAAAGCTTGTTCATAGCTTGTTTTGCCCTTTGGAAAACTCCAGTCAGCTCAGCAACTGATTGAAATGTTACTCCAGGAGGCAATAATGGGATAGTGTCCTATTATTTTGAAGACTTCTGCATTTGCAAATCCCTTTTAGGACCGAACAGTTTCTGCTGCAGGAACAGATGGGATCCAGTATCTACTGAGGCAGCAGTTAAAAAGCTGGATTGAAAGGAAACTGGGAAAAAACAGGACAGGGCCATATTGAATCAGGCTAGATGGAGTTGGAGACAGACTGGGAAAGGAAGAAAACAGATCAGGCAACAGTACAATACAAAGGCATGAACAAGCTTAGAAAACAAGTCAAAATCAAAACCAGGAACTAAGATGATGTGGCCTGCTGGAGCAGGATAACAGCAAGAACATTGGCAGAGGGTCCATGTTCTGTGTTTTTATACATTGTGACTTCCACCTCTAAGGTGCCCCTAATACAGAATCAGGCTTTTGACCAAGCTAAGGCACTGGAATAAGCCTAGATAATAAACCAAGGACAGAGAACTAAGAGTGTCTGAAGTGTGTGCTAGAGAGGGACTTCCTGTCAGACTACATTGAGGAGAAACTGAAGAAGCCTGGCTGACAGAGGTTTTCATATAAATATGAATGTTTAACATATGTATCCAGTGTTGGACTGAGGCACCTTGGGCCCACCAGAGAAGTGTATTAGAAATACCCACAGCCTTCTAGCAAAAGCTGCCATGTACACAAGTACTATCATAATAAATTATCAGTATTGCAGAACAATAAAAAAGAGCCAATTGCCCAAGTGAGAGTTTAATTAATGGTATTTAGGGTCTTGCAAATGTTAAAAGAGATGCTTTTTGGTACCAGGCTTTGGCTACCCAACACTGGGCTCACTGGAGAATGCTATAGAGATCTGGTTGGCCAATCGGACTCTGCTTCTTCTTCCCTATCTTTGTAAAAACCTGAAACCCTCTGCTCTTTTGCATTTTGGCAATTTGGGGACCTTACACAGGACTGGAGAGTCCAGGATAAGATGTGTCTATAATGATTATCTGCATCTATACACAGTACTAGCCCAGTGAATGACAAGAATCCAATCAAGCCCTCACTACTTCCAGAGCTGCTTGAAGGACTAGTTTGAACCAAGGCTGATGGGACTGTCCAGTTACGCTACAATCTCAAATTCAGTGGAATAGTTGCATAAGTCCCAAGCAAGTTTTAAAAAAACTTTATTTAAAAAGTTGATATTTTATGTGATTACTTTTGCAACTGGTGAGACCTAACCAGATTTCTACAGGTCTAAAGAAGAGATCAGAAAGGCTAGCCAAGAAGACAAAATGTACCCTTGTTGTACTTCAAAATACCGTATATAACTATATGAAACCTGTGTTTATTATTTTACTAAAAGTAACACAGCATTGTTTGAGTTTATTAAGCTTATTATCGGGCAGTGCAGTGGCTCAGTGGTTAGCATTGCTGTCTTGCAGCATTGGGTTGAATTCTACCCTGGACTTCATCTGCAGGGAGTTTATATGTTCTTCCCACACCTGCCAGGCACTCCAGTTTTCTCCCATAATCCAAAAACATACATCTCTGTAAAGAGCTGCGTCATATAATAGCCCTATATAAAAATGAATAAATGCAGATAAAAAAATATTGAAGCAATTAAATGGAATTATAAGGGGCTAGCTAATGTAATGGCAGTATCCCATAAAATTACCAGTAACAACAGATAAAGTAAAAACCCCATATGGCATCTACTATGATAACATATAAGTTTGGATTAGCCGGGAAGCCATTCTGAGAACTGAAAAGGCCTCATACAAAGTGTATTTATAAAGGTTACATTAACGATCAGTTCAGTGGGAGATACATGTTGTTTCATATAAGTGGCAGTTACTGTATAATACAATAAACACCATATTTATAACCGGCAGGACTTGGATTCTAATAAGGTAGATGGCTAGATTATAGCACTGTGACAGAGGTTAAACGCAAAATCGAGGATCTGCGCGTCCTTAAACTGTGTCATTATTTATTTGACTTGGATTTACATTATTCTTTACAAGACATAAAATGTCGATGACAGCTGGAATAAAAAATTTTTTGGCTTTACAGCTTAGTCATAACAGTGAAACAAACATAACATTATTACTTATAGATAAAATAAACCAGTGCAATGTTAGTTAACTGTACCAGTTTTTTATTGCGGGAGCCTATGCTGTGTTTAGAGCTCCCTCTAGTGGCCACTGTTCAGTGAGACTGTCTTATAGATATATAAACACCATTACCTGTATTGTATACAGCAGGGCTATTCAATTAGAGGCCCGGGGGCCACATCCGGCCCACGGACCCCCATTG
>WMED01024899.1:473-11132 GCA_019650415.1 Pipa parva | reverse complement strand
TTTATATTCCAAAACACTTAAGCGTGACAAACATGCAAAAAAAAAAAAAAACAGGAAATGAGGAAGGGGGCAAACAGTTTTTCACACCACTGTACATCTCTCTCCTTGATCAAGTGGCCAGATGGTGATATGTAACACTGAAACAGGTTAAAAATGAAGGTAATAGGGTTAAGGTGACCCAACAGTTTACTTGGTGGAGAATGCGGGCATCACCATAGGTGAGTGAGATATATTTTTTTTTGTCTCACCTAGTGTGATGCCCTTAGTACCTTTTGTTTATGGTTAAAAGGGGTTAGAGTCCCCATTCGTAAAGGTACAGGGGGCTAAATTCCCCAACAGTAGTGAGTACCTTTCCATCGAAAAACTTGAGTGATAATCTCACGGGATCAACTCGAAATCTCACTGGATAAACTCCAAAAGCTGAGATCGGTCTTTTCGACGTTAATAACTTTCGCTCTTAAAATATTGAATATTCTAGATAATAAGCTTGTAATTTTCTTCACTTGTTCTTTGTTAAACACTTTTCCCTTGTCTGTATTGTACAGTGCTGCATAACCTAGTGGTGCCATATAAATAAAAATATACATATATAAATAACTTACTTGTCCTCTCCAAGCACCACTCCAAAACCAGCATGTTCAACTCTAGTCATTTTGGAATCATACCAGCCAATCATGCGTGCAGCGGAAAATACATTCTCTAAATGAATAGACTGCAGAGAAAAAGTAGAGACATAGAAGCACTTCAGTAACTAGTTTACGTTTGACTTCATGATATAATGAACCATTATTTGTTTTGTTTGTTTCTAATATGCAGCAGTCTCAAGCACAAGATATAGGTGAATCACTTTTTTTTTTCAAAAATAAAAATCTAAAGATAATTATTCTGCTACAGCATTATCATTTGTTATGGATTCTAAGTATAATTTTAGAGTTACTGGGAGTCCTTCCTCCACATAATGTATTCAATCCGTAATGATTAAAATCTAAACTAATATCATGCTCTGTACAAAGAGAAAATGAGGTGACAGTGTAATGGAACCAAAACATCAAAGCTGCCTCAGGTAGTTAGTAGATAAAGCAAATAGTATACACTGCAATAAAAATAGGAGTAAACAAATCATTTTACATTCGTTGTATTACTGACCCTTTAAATAAAAATCCAGAAACCTTGGACTGACAATAAGAGTAAGCTACTGTTTAGCACACAACCCATGAATTATAATAATCAGTTATGTGTACTCCTTTTTAAACACTTGCTAAATCTTTTATTAGTATTAAAGAAGTTTAATCTATTTAAAGCACCTCCTAGCGTATCACAAACATACCAATGTAATTTTCTAATTAAATGCTATTTTCTGTTTACAGAGAGAAACAGAGTGGAAACTGAGAAACGGGTAAGGAAGGAGAAGAAGTGGAGCTGTAAATGCTAACAAGATACAGTTTATCCAGAAGTCAAAAATAACAATAGATTTAAAAGTCTGATTCAGTAAGGTCAAATCCACACAACAATAACAATTACTGTACACTTCCAAGGGGAACTAATTTGCACAAACTATTGCTGCATCCATGTAACTACTCAATAGTCAGCTGCCACTAACATTAATGTGGTGCTATTTAAAAAACAAGGATTGGTGAAAACATCCCTGGGGGGGAGGGAGGAAATCACAATTGACCATATGGCTTTACTTGTAAAGACCCAGAGTTGGGTTGGGGTTTTCTGGTAACAACATTTATATGGTTGATTCCTGTTCATTTATTGCTGTGGGTTATTTGACTTTGCATGTGAGCACTGGGTCTAAAACTGGTTTTGAACAAATCAGTTATGAAGCAGCTGGGAACATGTGTTCAGCTCCTAAACAAGTTGAAATGAGTTGAAAAGAGTTTTACTAAACTCGATTGTAAATCACATATATCGAATAAATTTCTGTTTTAGGAATACAGAGCAAGCAAATTTATTCTGAGTTCTGAAGTATGTGTGCGACATCCTCATACTGTCAGCTCTTTTGCATACATCTTTTCTTTTTTACACTGTTACATTTTGTGCATGTAATAGTCTTTCTAGTCTAATGAGTGTCTGTCATGGTATATGGTCTTCAGTGTTAGATTACTGGTAGTTCTGCGTATATAGCTATACAACTTCCTTCTTACACTGTCATACACTGAGATACTTTTTCAGTTAATTTTATCTACAGGGCTTTAGTTATTGTGCATATAAGGTTCTTTAAAATGCTCTTGCTCAAATCAACTCGCATTCTATCTTAGCATACCTACTCTTGTCACATATAGTCGGATCCTACCCATACATTGTATGCAATTTTCTATAAATAAAAGAGTATATGTAGGTGTATTTTGAATCTCTACAAGACTAATGAATAAGGAGAACTGCAAGGTGTTTTTCCACATGTAGTTGTCTTATTGTCTACTTGGTCTCATAGCAATTTTTAATAAATCCCCACTTCCCATTAGTGCACTGAACAGTATTACAGTGCTAGCAGCTTCACATAAAAGTTGCCCATTTTGGTTATTAACTGTACTGCATAACAACAACCCATCAGCAGTGCTCTATATTAAAGCTCTAAGATACCTGTATAGTAATCCATCTAACTGCTCACAGTAATACAACCAATTCACTCAGCCATGTAAGTCTACTCCTACTCATAATATTATCCAGATTATTAGCACCTGTCAATATAACTCTCATCCAGTGCACTAACCTTTGACTAGAATTATG
This sequence comes from Pipa parva, assembly GCA_019650415.1. NCBI lineage: Eukaryota > Metazoa > Chordata > Amphibia > Anura > Pipidae > Pipa > Pipa parva. The sequence goes on along the minus strand of WMED01024899.1, from coordinate 8,399 downwards.
AATTAATCTGTCCTCTACTTAGCATGTGTGCATAATTTTTGCATGTTAACACAACAGGAGTGAAGCTAGAAAAGTTTGGTATCCTCTTCCCAAACCTGTATTAGACCATTGATTTCATCTAAAAATATACTAAAGAATGAATGGCACACACATCATGTGTATATTTGATTGTGTAAGGAAATTGGGTTCTTGCATCCATTTGTAACAGAAACTGGTATAAATAGTTAAATTGTCTCTGTAAAGCACTACATAAAAATGGTTGCTATATCAATAAAGGATGATAATATCAAGCTTGTGGTATACTATAAAAATAAATCAAAGTGCTCATTATCTAATTAATCTTTACAATTAAAACACTTTTAAATGCCAAATCATTTATTAACAAATACAGAATCTGTTTTAAAATCTGCATGAAACCAATCAGATATTTACTTTATTATTCTACCTCCATTAGATCAATACTGATTAGTGGTTGATACGCGTTACCCAACCTATAGCAATGTCCCCCCCATCCTCCACTCTTACATTCCCCTGAAAGGACTTCTACCTGCAGAATAAAGTACATGACTATGTGATGGAAACATAGCAAAATTTACTTTATTCTTCTAAATAGTGTAAAAATTCAGTTTGAAAATATAGAAATAGGTTTTTTGTTTTTTTAAAAATTATGCTCCCTAAACACAAAATAGAGTTTTGCTATTTGTGAAATGGTGAAAGGAAAAACATGTAATTCAGTTACTACAGAAAAATATCTAAAATAAGCAAATTATCCAACTCTAATACACCATGAACAATAATAAGTAGTAATATAATGCAGACTTTTTGTTATAAGAAACTTAAATAGGTTATGACTTAAACAATGATGTCCAAAGTTACATTTATTACCTGCCCACTATCTACCACATAGATAACCATATCAGCCTTTTCCTCCTGAAGCCTTTGTTTTAAAGCAGCTAAATCAGATGTATCATAAGTGAAACCGCCATCAGATTTCTCAATTGTTAATGGAACTGTGCATCCTGGTGGAAACACAACCTTTCTGCCTTCATCCACCTCGACCAAACCTATATATAGAGGAAAGATGACAATTAGTGCAGAAAACACATTTTAGCTACCCTCTATGATGTGTAGAATAGCTGCAATATTATTGTATTTCTTTTCCAACTTTAATTATTGGATTACCTGCAAGCGTGTAAGGGATAGGAAGGAATAAATAAAGCAGTAGATGTAAAACGAACTGGGAAAACAAAGCATGAAAAAGACTGCACCCAATAAAAGATGAACAGTCATCAAAGCTACTTAATTTATGGATTGCAGTGCTGGAAGAGAAGAAATGAAGATTGGTAAAATCTCATAAGCCTGCACTGGAGTGAAAGAGGTAATTGGTTAGTATAATTACCCTCCCCTACTAAGAATCACCCCAAGTAATAACAAACATTGGTTCTTCTTTAATATTGGAAATGGATCTTCTGAAGAGGAAGTAAGTAGAGAAAAAAAGGGCTTCTGTAAGAAAGTAGCTATAAAATTTAAAACAAATGAAAATAATCATATATAATGGCCTCTAAAATAGGTGTCCGATTACCAAGGTGCCACACAAGAAACATCTCATGATAGGTAAAACCAGTGAGCTGTCTCAAGGCCTTCACAACCTTAATGTTGCAAAACACACTGATGGCATTGGTTGCAGAATAAATTTCTAAACTACTGAAGGTTCCAGTAGGCCATAATCCTGAAGTGGAACAAACATAATTTCACCATAAACTGGCCACGACCAGGTGCTGCCCTCAAGATTTCAGACAGAGGAGTGAAAAGATTTATTGGAAGAGTTGTCCAAGAGCCAAGGACCACCTGTGGAGAGCTATAGAAGGACCAGGAATGGCTCCATGGCCTATATGCACGCTCACCATGCAAAACTCCAATGCTGAACAAAAAGCATGTTCAAGCGCGTTTAAAGTTTGCTCAACAACATTTACAGAAGCCTGTGAATTATTGTGAGAATATCGTCTAGTCGGATAAGACTGAAATTGAACTCTTTGGATGCCATAATACAAGCTATGTTTTTGGGGTGATATGCAATGTCTTTTGCCCTCCAAACATGAATTGGCAACAATTCTTCCATCAAGACCACTTCTGGCCAGATTCTTCAAACAAAAATAGTTGTACTTGGATTCTATTGGTTTCTGTCAGTTCTGAGTTGATTGCAGGACATCCTCCAATGTCCAGCATGCTATATCTTTTATTTGCTGTACTAAGTTTCCCTGGCTAATCACTGCATCTACATTCCTCAATATTGCCTTTGTGATTCCTCAAAAGAGCATGAACAGTCCGCTTTGAGACATTTGCCTGCTGATACATTATAACTACTGTTTGTCTTGTTGCTGTGCACAATCTTACCATGGTGCATGACCTGTGACATAAATCTGTCTTGCACAGTCTCGTTCCTTTAGTAAAGTTTGGCTATTCCTCATCCAGTTTTATGCCGCCTACACAGCTGTTTCAGTTATGGTTAATGACTATGTTTCAACCTACATATGAACAATGATGATTGTAATCACCTATTTGGTAAAATTGATTAATTATAATTCTGTACTTTCTACAAAATCCCTGACTTTGTGCAAGTTATGTTGTTTTGAAGATAAAGGGTGGTTACACTAAATATTGATTTAAAGTTCATTTTGGTCATTCACTTTGCATTTTGATAGTTTATTAAAAATAAAATATTAACACTTCTGTCTTTGAAAATATTCTTACTTTATAGCTAACATGTTTTTTTTTTTTCACTGATTGTAAGCGTTTATTTCAGCTAACCCTTCTATCAAATATCCAGGCCTAAGGACGACACCTAAAAGTTGCACTGATCTTGTCATATACATATAAAAACACATATGCTTTCATTCCGAGCCATTTCAGCTATGTCAAGCAAAAAAAAAAAAAAAAAAAATATATATACACACACACACACACACACACACACACACACACACATCTTTTTCAAAACATAAATGACTTTCCCCCATGTATCTTTTCTGTTAGCCAATAAAAGGTATCACCTATACTCCTTTGTCTTTGCTTAAATATATGGCTAACACAGTGTATAACTCTACTAATTTTCCACCCAAAATATTACACACAGTATTTTCCATTTACTGTAAAATTGCCTTTACTAGTAAAGAAAAAAAAAATGTAATATTAACCAAAGCAGATAGAAAATTTGTTAGATATGTGTTTGTACCCAAAAAGCAACCTGAATTCTTCTAACAGGAGATCACGACTTTCAAAATATACAGGTAATGTAATTTCAGCCATGCAACAGATATAACTTGTTTAAATACCTTTATCTTCAAATTCTTTCACTACCTGGATCATTCGATCCTGATAGTATGATTCACCTCTGTCTATGATTGATATATCCAAGGAATCATAAATCTTCTGAAACTCTAAGAGCAAAGGAAAAAGTTAACTTGAAGTCACATTAAATCACTGCTAAAATGTTGATTTTCCATCAAGTTTAACTTCTTACTAACACAATCTTAAAGGGAATTTAAAGGGAAAAAAAACTGCAGGTTCCATTAGTCCTTCCAGCACTTCCCTTCTACTTATCTTACTTGACAGCACCAGTTAAAAGGTTTTTCGCCCCACCCTGGAATAGCGGACTAGCACATACACAAAAAATCCTGTAAAGATATCATGTATGCACAAATAGTGGAAGTACAGATGGAACAGTGCTGATACCATTTCTGCAGAGGGGAATCAGAACACTGGCATTAGTAAAGTCAGAGTTAAAAAAAAAAGGAAATATTTCCATCTAACAGCAACAATGTAAGTTAAAGGAGACAAAGTAAAAAAATAAAAAAAGAACAGTTAAAATACTTACAATCAAGCCGATTGATTCCAGTCACAGCTGTGCTGTAATTAGCCAACAGCCGAAGATTCCCCTGACGCCTCCTTCACAGCACGCTGGCTGACTGAGAAGCCAGCGCAGCTCTCTCTTCCTGCTTCACTGTCTTCTACACTATCATGCTCCTTGCAGGGAGCATTCTCATTGGCCCCCACAACAAACGTGATGATGTTTAAGCCCTGAAACACCCGAAGTGTAACAGAGTGGGAGGAGCTGCCGCCAGTCAGCCAGCACTGTGAAGAAGCATTGGGGGAAGCATCGGGAGCCGGCTAATTACAGCACAGCTCATGCTGTGACTGTAATCAATCGGCTCAGTATAAGGTAAGTACAGGTATTTTAACTGTCCTTTTTTCTTTTTTACTCCTTTAAAACACAATATGCCAATAAGGCTAACAGAACCTGCTGATAATTCACAAATATATATTTAAATAGACTACAAGGTAAATATGACTGTATTTTATTTATATAGCAGACATTTTCAGTAATATTAAATTTGACTTATCAGTTTACTTAAAACAGCTGGTAGATTTTAACGCATTTAGATAAAACTCCAACACACACACACAGCACAGAGGATTATTGACTTAAATGAGAATTTGACTGTTAAATTCTCAAACAGCGGATTCCCATTGCAAATCCACAAGTGTCCCATTGTAAAGTTGTGACAATTTTGAAGTTACAACTGCGACAACATTGACATTGTTAAGTCGTGACTGCTACATTATCCTCGTTATAAAGCTGCGACTGTCTATAGCTGTCTAAAGCTGGCGAATTCACACCTTTACGCAACAATTTGGACTTTAGCCAATAACTCCCCCAGTCTGCAACAACAAAGGTAAGCAGAGAGACAGAATGCAATCTCCATGCAGAGGATTCCTTGTATATTGCTGAATTCAGGAAACAGGTAAATGGCAGTGAACTTTAAATCTGTCATTTCCCCCAACCTAATTTCTCACTCACACAAACAAGAGGCCAATTTTAGGTACAAGCCAATATATACTCCAACAGAACCTGAAGGAAACAAATAAATAAATAAGATCAATTGTAAAGGTCTTTATTACTATTTATACTTAGTAATATTCAGAGTGCATGAAATATCCAGAAATATGATATTTGGTGGGCTGCTGATTAAAGATCCTTCGATTGAAGAACTACAGTTTTTAATCGGGAGCTCCAGCTTTCTTTTGGAAAATCCTGGGGTTCTACTATATACCTTTTCCCACAATTTCTCGTCCAACCTAGTAGATGTTTATGCTGTGACTTTGTGCATCCCTCTGCAGAACCAGACAGAGTGCTTGTATATCCTTTTAAATATCTGTTCTACTTACTGCTAGAAAGATATGACTCACTATAATGTGGAAATGAATTTAACTGCAGGTTTGGATAAAATATTCATTAGTGAATAACTGTTCTTATTTCTTACTGGGCTTGCAAGTCTATGTTCTGTGATCGTTGCATATGCATATTGTAACTTGACAATTCAGTACATCTTACATAAATCTCAGCTGTCAGTTCCCTGGGAATGTTATGTATTATTTGCATAATAGTGTCACAATATAAATGCAATAGGAGTAGAAACAAAGGGTCCTTTTGAGCACATGGGGTAAAAATATGTGCGTTTAAGAAAAGATTGTGTAATTTAGACTGATGTAATATTCAAAATATTACCTTTTCGTGAAACATCACAGATTAAGTTCCAGGCCTTGATGATATTAGGACTTTTATTCTGAAGTTGAACCACACATTGATAAGCCCTTTTTTTAAACTCCTCTTCTTCATCAAACCGCTTTTTTGATTCCTATTTCAAAAGAAGCGGTAAGAACACTTTATAAGATAAAGCAATTTAACACAAGTGAGATGGATGGCAGAAGTAGAACAGTAACCTCAGGTTTATTTGCATAATACTACCTGGTGTGCATATGGAATTATAGATCTATAGAGACTGGGCTAGGGTAAAGACAATTGTTCTGTGAATAGGAGTCAAAATTATTATCTATACCAAGAAAAAAATGGCTAGGGGGGCTGAGTCTTTATTGTCATGCTGGTAAATAATGGCATATGGATGATAATTTCATTTCACTGAAAGTAGTTTATATAAACATACTGTGATTTGCACATGTGCATTTAATTGTGCAGTTTTTCTCAACTGGTATGTTTACATGGGTTTTGTTAGGTGCACCTTGCAAGAGTTCTCATCAGATGACATGCATTGCACAAATATACTATGAAAGAAAAAGTGTTTATAATATTTTTTTTTAAAGGACTAGTAACATAAGAAATAAAATATCTAATTTGGGTTGGAATGGCAGTCATGCCTACATTATATTTGAACATTTTTAATGGGAATTGCACAAAACAATATAAAAATGGTATTTAAGTACTGCATAGAAATAACTGCAATCCAAATGGCATTTTCCCTTATCTGGTGTTAATGGCCCATTAAGATTAGTAACGTGTATAACTGTAAAGTCACCATCCCACTAACTGTTGTTTAGCCTGTTTCACAGTCAAAATGGTGACAGTTTACAAAATAAATCCACAGTTTTATAAACACGAAAGAATGTTTTACCTTGTAGAAGGACTGAAGGTCTCCAATAGGTGGGGAAACTGTCAAATAATCTGGGAATTTATCTTGAAGGTGAGCAATTAACATTCCAAACTGAGTTCCCCAGTCTCCTAGATGGTTCAGCCTTAGAAACATAAAATCAGTGTGTTTACCCAATTGTTAACTAATCGACACATATCCCAGTAACCAATTCCTAGTCATTCTGACTCCTCAACTATATTTCAGTAATCATGTCATTCATTAAAAGTTAAGTAAACCCTGGCTATGAAGAAAGCCCTATTTACCTATTGCCAATTAATATAACAATTAAGAAACTCCTGACTCACCACTTAATTCAGCAGAGCTCAATATCTCCCTCTGAACAACTTCCTTGTATGGGTAATGCAAGCATGTAGCCATGCCCCCTCCTATCCATGACTTCTATCTCCATAGCCAACTGTGGTCGGACAGCTCTTATTTACGCATGCTCAGGCTTATAAACAGGCTTTTTAGCTAAGGAGAGTGGGAGTGGAGATCTTGGCTCTCTGAATAGTGAGTGATGTCACTTGGGTGGTGGGGCTTATCGGCACTGAACAGATAGAATCTGTACACAGAATGGGAGGGGGAGCAGGGCTGTGTAAACAAGAGGTGAGGACTACTGATCCCAAAATAGTTTTTAACATTTTAATGTTTAAGTTGGCTTTCTATATGTATACATATCAAATGAAAATGCTTTATCCAAACTTGTCATACCCTTTAACTCTTAATATTTATTTGAGATATTTGGCACCATGTTCTAATGCTAACTGTCATACGCAACAAAAATGGCTGCATTAACTTCTGTAAAGTAGTTTTAGCCCCATGGGAAAACATTAGCATGTATGGCTGCTAACAAAACAGCAGAATGAACATTTTACTATCACAATTTAAATTCTGCTGAGATGGTTACTTTTTTCTTCTGAACAATATGAACTGAGCTTAGAAAGCTCAGAGCAGGTGTTTTAGCAAGCCTTACAAACAGCTACATTTTTACATGTAAAAATAATTCTACCCTGAGCATCACTTGTCACCAGTATACGGCTTCACACCCAATCACGGCCACTATCTTGGATTCCCACCATGCCCTGTCAAAATTTCAGAAAAAGGGCAATGTGCAATGTAACTTTATTACACACATTGTAGTATATAAAGAAGGATCTAAGTAGGCTTTAGTGCAGGGGTCTCAAACTCAAATTACCCAGGGACCGCTGGAGGTAGAGTCTGGGTGAGGCTGGGCCGCATCATGTTTTCCACAAGAAAACAGATTAAAAACAATACATGGCCCTGCGGGGCAATCTGGGGGTAATATGCAGCTCTGCTGGGTGATTTGCATCTGTTGGGGAAATTAGCACCTTTGTGGGGCAAAATGCGGCTCTATGGGGCAATGTGCGGCTTTATGGGCGATTTTTAAAAAATTATTATTATAATTGGGGGTAAATTTTAT
>WMED01024897.1:0-11133 GCA_019650415.1 Pipa parva | reverse complement strand
TCCAGTGTGAGTGTGGAATTCTGGGGGTTATATGCCTTGATAACCTCCAGTGTGAGTGTGACAGTTTCAGGCATTTCAGAAACATTGAAACTTTGTAGTTTGTGCCTTAATTTTGTATTATGCAACAACACTTTTGTTGTTTTGTAAATAGAATGTGTTGTATACAACTGCTGTGTGTCACTTATGTTTCTTTATAACTGGGAATGTGAGAAACAGTTCAGAATTGCCTGTACAGAGAGATGTAATGGACAGGGCATAACGGTAGCGTTAACAAGGACATAACGTTTGGGACAACTCATTATGGCCATAATTCCTACATTTTCAGCTTTCTCCTGCAGTTTTCTTATTTATATTAATACATAAACTCCCATCCTTCCTTGCTTCCACTGCACCAGCCAGTGATAAGAAGTAGGCAGCGCCATCCTATGCAGACTGGAATGAGCATCCAATGAGAATCCTTCCAGCTTCCGTTGTACTGGCATCCTTGGTCCTCCCCTGTAAAGCCCAGTACTAAAGATCCTTTTCTAAATCCCTTTTATGCTGCTCCATTCCCACCTTTTGCTGGTTACCTCATTCTTTCCTGAAATATTTTTGGATTAGAAAGAAGCACAATAGCCTACATGCATTTGGCTTTACCAGCAAAATCAACAAGTTGCCTATTTCTTGCTTAACCAATCAATGTATGACTATGCTAATAGTTCAGTCATGCTTACATCCAATGAATATACAAAGCAAGCTACAAGCTGAAGGTCACAATTACTGCTATTACAATTCTTTTATCAGCAGTGAAAAGATGGCAGCGTTGAAAGCAGATTCCTGGGGGGGGCACCTTACGTTATCATCGCAGTCATCATTATGGTGATTTTCTGAGCAGCTGTTGTTGAGCGACATTACTTTTTGATGTTGCTAGTTTTGGAGTTGTAACTTCTTGGTGGTGTGGCACAATCTGGCAGCTTTGAGGGATGTATTCTCTGAGCTTGCTGTAACATAGAGGAGGTGCCAGGGTTCAGTACATTTCCTCCTTGTTTATTGTGGCTTTGTAATAAAGGACAAATGCTTAATAGTGGCTGTCAGGTGGATTTTGTGGCTAGGTAATCACAACATGTTTATCTTTAGCTGTAGGCGAGCGTTTGGTTGGCAACTGTACTTGAACTTTATTGATATCTTCCCCCTGATTTGTAGTGCCCAAATTCCCACCATAAACAAGGAAGGAGGAAACAGTATCCAAAATTAAAGCACACACTTTATTAGAAATTCAACCACACAACAAATTCCCACCATACTTATCATTATCCCCCAATCCCCTGCACAAGGCAAGCAGCTTCCTTATCTACATTCCTTTCTTTCTCTAAACTGGAGAATGGATCAGAGTGGTGAAGGTAGCAGACTGTATAGAGGCCACGGCAATAAGAGACACGGAGGTCAGTATAGTCTTAACCATTCCTTGTTGCTGTGGGTGGTAAGAATAAAAATAAAAAAAATGGTTGTAAATTGGCAAGTAACTTGAGCCATGTAGAACTTGCACACTGTGCATACATAAATACAGGGTATGGTGAATTTCACTACCTCTAGAAACTATTAATTATTTGATTAAAAAACAGTTTTTTTAAAATAATAAATTAATATAGAAACCTCCCAATAAAATGAGTTTGACTTTAGACGTGATTTAGCACACATAACATATCTGTGTATATATAGTATATATACACATGTCCCCTTCTGATGTGTGAACCTTGATGGGGGAAATCAATAAAACTGCATGGTTCTCAAGGTCTCATATCTACCAGGTGGTGCACATGCCACATGCCAAGGAGAGCCAGTAGATTACATTTCCACCCCTTTCCCGTCTGACCAGGGTAGTCTCATGAGTCACATGCCTGTTGCTTTCAATTAATTTAGATCTGGGTAAAAATGCATTTCTTAAACCTTCCTTTAAGCCACATGGAACTCCCTACATGATATTCTTCCTTTTGTTTTTGTAAGTTAAATATAAGGTACTATATAAGTATCAGAAAAAGGTTTGCTGAAATGGTGATGTACCATATGGAGGATTTTAGCCCCAGGCTGCAGCATTTTAACCTCCACCACCCAAGCTGACTTAAATTTTCATGGTCCTGAATAAGCAGGGGTGGAGACAGTCAGGCAGCTTCAGATGAGTAGAAGTGATTGAGAACCAGATAGACGGGAATAGAGGATGGTCAAGTGATAAGTAAGAAGTTGTTGGCTGAAGGGTAACCTCACCAAGCGGATATAAGTATTCACTTTCTTTCCCACTTTCTCTTTACCTGCTCCACCATGTTCCTGCAACCCCCACCCACTCCTTTGCAGTTTATAGCCCAGTCAATAAACCTTACCCTCTAGTAGGGGACCTAAAATTACAAGGGTGCATTACAATGGGTGTTTATTTCATTCATTTGAGGTACATTTGGATTGTAAACTCAACTAAATGTACATAGGAATAAAAGAATATAGTGCAAAGAAATAGTGCTATGCACTTGTGCATTTAACTATGCATTTCTCAAATAATGTATAAAAGGAGAACTGTTGCGAGATAAAAACTTACCTGATTGCTTTAGCAGCAGTACACTTAGGGAGACATTCTGAGAAGTCCAAATAGTCACGTAGAGCTCTGAGTTAATGTCTATTCTCTACTTCCACATGTTTTCTTATTGAGCAAACTCTGTAAAATGGTGAATACATGACAAATTCAAGCGTCTATGATAGTCGCAAACTTAGAGAGCTCTTTTCATCTCTTTGTGTGTGCATGCACAGGCACTTCTACAATTAACTAAGTGGAGGGTTGTGTCGAAAGTGCGAATGCTCCAAATTCACCTGTTTGAACATAAGGCAACTTATTCATTCTAAAGTGACAATCCTGAGTTGAAAACAATCAGGTAAGTTTTTTTATCTAATAGTTCTTCTTTAAATAGGTTTCTTGGATGCATCATGCATGGACCTTTATAGGCTAATGACCATTTCAAATGTAATAGGATTATCTTTTGTGTTTTTAAAATGCTTGGCAAATTCTTTAAAGATCCAAGGTAAAGGCATAGTGTGTTCTGTGAGTTTTTATACATTTACAAGTTAATTACATTTCTGTGCATTTCAAAATTTCCACCCAAGTGAACATATCCTCTTTCTTGGACTTTCCCACCATGACACAAGCCTCAGTGGGCCCTTCTGGGGTTTAAAACTGTGCCAGAATTCTATAATTCTGATGGTAGTACAAGGCAGGTAGGGGTTTGGAGACAAAAAGGGGTTGGAGACAATTAAACCATAGGGACTGAAGAGGGTAATGAATACGCAAAAATATTTTTTGCTTGGTGAGCCCCTAATATTTTGTTTCTTGATAGGCCCCTGATGTCTTACATCCTGGTGGACCTCAGCATCCCAGTCTAAGACTGAATGGCCTAAGTGTTTCAGTGTGTTCAACTGCAATTCAAATGCACATCAAACACGTGATATAAATGCTGGTGTGTACGACAACAGTTTTAATTGGTTAAAAAAATAAAGCATTAAAACAGGGTGAAACATACTGAAAAGGTTTAAGGGGGTTATTGACTAAGGTCGCATATAGGTGTGAATTCACCAGCTTAACAATACTCGCACACTAATAGACGGCTACTTTGCAGTCGCGACATCATTATGGGAATATTGTCGCAGTCACAACTTTACTATTGCAGCAGTCGCAGATTTACAATGGGAATCGGCTGTTTGAGAATTCGACAGTCAAATCTTCACTTTAGTCAATAAGCCCCTAAATGTTGTATCAGCTCCATATACAGGTAAACATTTTGTACACCTAAATGCAAAAGCATTAGGGGGTTATTCACTAAGGTGCAAATTCGACTGTTGAATTCACAAACAGCGGATTCCCATAGCAAATCCACGACAATTTTCCCATAATAAAGTCGCAACTGAGACAACATTGTCATTATAAAGTTGTGACTGTGACAGAAGCAGCCTATTGCGACTGTCTTTATCTGGTGAATTTGCACCTATACGCAACAGTTTGGACTTTAGTGAATAACCCCCTTTAATGTTTACTGTACATGCCTCTGCAATAACTGCTCCTTAGTAATATTCAGGCTATGAATTCCCTTTCTTCATGTCTCATATTTCAAAAGCTTTAACTAAAGGTGTGTTTGCTATGGAGGTGTAAAACAGTTGCATTGCTGCTAGTTTAATTATGTGAAAACTCTCCCTTTACTGCAAACAAAATAGAAAAAGTTTGCCAAGTGAAACAAAATCCCTGTTAGATCTTATCAATAAGCTCGTTAAAAATAATGTGTGTTTACTTCTGCCCGGCACATTTTAATCCGAACATGTCATTTGTTTTTTTAGCCGATATCTTTCCCTTCATTTCAAAAAAAGTACGGTTTGAAGATTATGATGACAATTTCAATAATAAACATAAATTACTCCTGACAATGAAATATATTCTATTTCTGTTCTCAGCTTTTATCAGTAAACTAGTTCCCTTTCATATATAATAAGTATTTAGTTATGTAATAATTTGCTTTACTCTACAAGTCCACAAAGGGCTTTACCACCAGAAGTGAAAGATAAAAGGAAGGAGGGGGTGCATGTGTGTGAAATCTAGTAAAGCTGAGATATCACACAGTTGGCACAGGGGTGGCTTGAAAGGGCCAGCACTAAGCTGTCTTTTCAAACAAAGTTTAAAAAAAGGGAACAAGAGAATTAAAAAAGGCCTCCATCTGGCCCATCTAAAACTCTGCAAATGTCCTCAAATGCATGTTAGCTCACTGGGCCCCTTGGAGCAGAAGTAATGGTGTGAATGATATAAACACTTACCACTTGAGAGAATTACATTTCATTTCATGCCTGACTTCATTAAAACTGGGAAAATGAAATTTACACCTTTTTGATGCCCCCCTGTGTTTTTACAGAGCAACGTCTTAACCCACTGGACCTTTCAGATGGTCAAGCCCAGGCCAAACACCCAGGAAACGCCCAACAGATGGTTGCCATTTGCCAGAGTATGTCAGGTCAGATTTTTAAAGATAGGCGGCCTATGAAGCTTTGTGCCAAGAACCTTTATTCTTTACCCATTATTTTCAAGGTCCTTTACCGGTGATTCTGATACGAACGTATCTTTCACCTAACGAGGTGAGTAATGAGCTGCACTGTACGTGTTCTATAATATTGCAGATTTATGTTTTATAATCATTCTCGTCTGGTGATATAAATTTAACATTGCTTTTCTAAACAGTTTAGAGATAGGTTATGCCCTGGATAACTCAACAAAGACTGGAACACAACAGGTCTTCTCACTGATCAAAGACTGTTGTGCCTATAATGCTTATCATGTTTACTATTAATATATCATTTATATAAAGTGGAAAGCATTGCTGAATTAAGATCCTACAGGAAATTCCACTCAGTGCTACATATGCTGGGAGTTTGTATGTCCTCCTTGTGTTTGTGCTGGGAATCTACAATCTGAATAAACAATCCGTCCTTATGTAGGAAAGTTAAGATCCGGAACCGCTGTGAATAGTTAACCTGTAAAGCACTGTTGGTCAAGTTGGTGCTATATAAATAACTTATATAAATATGTAAAATGAACTAAAAGAACAAAGATGATCACTACGGTTGTCAATAATTCTCAATTATTTGTGAGATAGAAACTCCACTTAAATGCGGAGCCATTGTAATTTGTTTTTTTAGACCAGGAAGCATATTTAAAAAAAATTTTTCAGGAAAATATTAGCAGATAATAACTGTCATTGCATATCTGTTGTTACATTTTCCATTGAGTGTCAGACTGGCCCACCAAGACACCCAGAAGACTCCCAGTGAGCCCTCCTGAAGTTTCTAATTGCACCATTACAACATGTAGTAAAACAGATAGGGGTTTGGAGACAAAATAGGGTAGGATACAAGTCATAGGGACTATAGAGGGGAATGAAACCTCTATAGGTTTGCATAGTGGACCCCTGATCTCTTGTTTCTTGGTGGGACCCTAAAACTCTTGTTTCCAACACTGCTTCTATTACATTTTTATCTTGCTTTTCAATTCAAATTAAATTAGAAAGAAAAACAAAGTAAAAATAGTTAATTTTTCAGAGCACTAAAAGCGAAACATGAATCACTCCAGTAAAATAAATGTTTTGCATTAAATATTCAAGTTTTTAATATAAAGAGAAAAAAAAAATGCAAAAAAAAAAAAAATTTAGACAAAGTAGATTTTAAAAAGTAGCGAAAACATTGAAAAATACATGTTCCCACTTAGAAATATGTTTGAAATGAAAGAAAGCAGAATGTGATTTTCTTATGTCATAGTGCTAAGTGCCATAAAGTATTCCAGATGACAATTCTATTTGTGGGAATGCCTAAAACTTAGAAAAATAAATGAAATTTAGATCCCACCAATCATTTTAAGACCATAGGTCAAGTGGAAAGAACTGTCTTCATAGTTATGGAAACTTTTGAAGGTAGGATGATGTCCCCCAATGGGAAGAGGATTTGTACAATAAAATGATAAACTACTGTAACAAGGATTGATTTGAGTGGTTAAATGCTCCCTGTAAGTGCTGTGTAATTATTAGAACCAATGAGTTATATTACTGCATTTTTCTGAGACATATATTATAGAATATAATATACATATAATATACATATAATATAGAATATTTAGAACTGTCTTTGTAACCATCAGTTCACAAAAATTGTACAAAAATCTGCAATCTAAATTGCAGTTTCAAACAAGTGTTTTATTTTCCATTAGTTACAGTGAACATACATAATATTTTTTTTGGAGATTTTTTTTGAGGCTTTGAGATTTTTTACTGTGCTATTGTATAGTTTGTTTATAAAACTTCTTGTTGTTTGCCGAAATCAGACAGTCAGTAAAGAATCACAGAAAATAGAAAAATCTCCTAAAATTCCAAGGAAATAAGAATATCAAATGAAATGGTGAGTGGACCCTAGGCAAAGTATATTAACTGGAATATATGTAAGGACTGTAGTAGAATGGGGCGGGGGGGGGGGGGGGCTAGAGGAGGTAAGTACACAGCCTGAACAATAGTATTGCTAATAATAAGAACTGTGGAACTATTTTCATATCATACAGTTATGGCATTGTCCTAAAACACTATGGGAACTGTGAATGCTTTGTCAAGGAAGCCCTAAACATCAGTCATCACTAATATTAGTTGGATTTCTTACCCCACACATTAAATCGGTTGCTCTTTTGTTGTGGCTTTCACTTAATAAAAGGGCACCATTTTACAAGTTCTTCCTTGATATTTTTGTTGAACTGTTTCTCCAAATGCAACAACACTTCATGCTTTGCAATAATAGCTTCGGTAATTACCATCAGATAAAAAGATCTTAGCATGAAAAGATGTGTTTGAAAAGCCTCAGACTGTTCAACTCAATGATAGCTTTCACCAAGCCAAGGATTCACTACATCCAACTACAATGGGTAAGATTATCTCTCTCTCTCTCTGAGGTTCTGAATTCTGTTCAAGTTACCAGCAACAGATTATGATAACAAGATCATGTTCAGTTATCAAAACAAGTTTCCAAAGTTTTCTCATGTCACTTTCCAACTAAGCCCTGCTGCTTCTGCTGAAAAGAAGTGAGGACTTGTCTTAGTGTGTGCTGAAGCTCAATTTAAAACTCTAAGCTTTGAACTCGATTCATGGGCTATTTGCATAAGAAGATTTACCTTGGAATGAATAGACCTGCAATGCATCTGGCCATTAATATGCCTATAATTCGGCACATTGTAAGCTCATTGATGTATCACAAAGGGCTGAAATTCAAGGATAGTTACCCCATTGCCATTGTGAAACTCTGAATTCAAGTAATATGTTCCTGACAGTCCTACAGTTGTTACAAATTAGATATGTTTCTTTAACAGTCAAGGCTTGAAAACAAAATAGTGTACAAGTTTTTTTCAAAATGTCACAGAAAAAAAAATACTTCCCCGCCATCCAATTTTTAATCATGTTTTTGAGGGAGGAGTGCCTTGTTTTACAATATGGCACTTCATTTTAAAGAAAATAAGGTTCCGGTTCAATGCAAATGCAGATTTGTAGCAGATGAACGTATACAGGGGTGCTCTGCTGCTTGTCTACTTTGCCACTTTTATTCCCTGAAGAGTATTTAAATTTCTTTTAATGAAATGTATTTGCTAAAAATATACTGTAATTATTTTATTATTAACAAATTATAATTGAATGTATTTATGAACACATTTTGAATAGCAATGCATTTTTAAATATTCTCTTCGGCTTTGAACTGCGCTGAATGTCTCTGGCTAGAAGCTTTGGATGCCAGAAGTCACCTCCCAAGGGACTATATTAAGGGAAATATATTTGTATCAGGGAGGACATTATGAAGATTATACTGCAAAGCTTTTACAGATAATTTAACATTGCTGCAAGAGTTAGCACCATTTGATAAATACATCTTACTTATAGTTTGTTTTTTACCCAGTATATTGACAATTTTTACCTGAATTTGATAAATATTCCAACAGAAAATATGCTTGTTTTTTTTTTCAATTTTATTAAAATATGCATTAATGGAAAATACTTGTTTTACAGAAAGAATTGACTTTTGAATAAATGTGTTCACAGCAATGAATTGCTCGCACTACTACTTTTTATTGCGTTGTTCTATTGTCTGTCTTTAATTTTACTGACTTAATGTGCTTGTATAGATTAGTATATTAATACAATTACACTTTAAAGCCTTTATATTCACAGCAAATCATTTCCACTGCTGACAAAATGATTTAAAACAGTATAAACCTTAATTAATATTTGCTGTTAAATAAATCACTCAAGGCTTTGTCAGATTCTTAAAGGGATTCTGTCATATATTTATTAATTGGCCACGAGAGCAGCCCCTCACTGATATGTTTATGGGTTAATAACAGTTTTATAATTTTTCTTAATTTAATTTTACTTATAAGGTTATAAAGCCAGTTTTAATTGGCTGCTTAAATTTTTTTAACCTGAAAGCTATTTTTAATATTGAGATAATTTTTGTGCCCATGTCTTTTTAAGTTTTTGATAAGCCAAACAGTGCAAACAGAGAACACAAACTGCAGTTATTAGTATGTTAATTTCACCCTAATAATTGAATTGCACTCAGATGGAAGACAGTTCAAGAACAGTGTATACATTGCAGTTAAGATTATTTCTCAAAATAACGGAATTGCGCTAACAACAAGGAGTACAAACAGATTACACACTGCTGTTATGGTTCACCCTGAAAACTGAATGCATACAGTGTAACATAGTAACATAGAGACAAGTGAAACCAGTTGTCATTAACTGGTGTCGAGTGCAGTCTCGCTTCTTACATTTACCACCACATTCCTATCCCTTTCGTTTAATAAAAACACAACACTAAGGGAGTGGGTATAATAGGCCGCAGCTTTATTTATATCAAAACATCAACTTTTATTGGCAGAATTATCAGTGTCTGCCCCACCCCTTATTACAATTTCTTAAAGACTATCCCCCTGCCGCCCTCCTTCTCCCTTAAGGATGGGTTCCAACTTGGCAGGCTAGTCACCTCCAGACACCTGTTAGGCCTTTTCCCAATTGTTACCCACTTGCACCATGCATCTCACCCCAGAGATGCCAATACTCCAGGCAAGCATTAAACCATTCCACCCACCCAAGCTGCGACAAAGTTTTTTTTATTGCTTATTTCCTTCCATTACTTATTCCACTATTAGCCCCTTAACCATTATAACCATTGTAACTTTTAATATATTTATCTTTATATATATAGGGAGGGAGGGTGGGAACTGCTGCTCTATTCATTATACTTCCCCCAACGTTTCTTACATCCCATTTTTATAACCCCTTCCTTTCTTATTCCAGAGGTATCTTTTTTGGAAAACATTTTTTACCCATCGCTTCCTTTCCTAATCTATAGTATGTTGAGAGTGAAATGGCTTTTAAGATATTTCTTCCTAGCCCTTATGGGTTTGGGGAGAGTCTGTTCTGGAGACAAAGACATCAGAAACCGAACAGACAGTTTACAAGGGGTCTCTCCGGTGGGTGGCAAGACCACTGGGGTTACACCCTAGAACAGATGCTCTAACAACTGTAATAGTAAGAAAATGGAAGAAATACAAAATGACTTTCAATCGACATCAATCTGGGGCATCATGCAACCTCACCTCGTGATGTATGTGCAGGTCCATTTGAAGTTTGCCAATGAACACCGAGATGATTCTGTGAGTGATTAGGAGAAAGTTCTGTGGTCAAATGAGATAAAAATTTACCTCTTTGACATCAACTCAACTCGCTGTTTTTGGAGGAAGAGAAATGCTGTCTATAGCCCAAAGAACACCGTCCTCACTGTCAAGCATGAAGGTGTAAACATTATGTTTTGGGAGTGTTTCTCTGCTAAGGGCACAGGATTACTTCACAGCATAAATAGGAGAATGGATGGAGACATGTACCATAAAATCCTGAGTGACAACCTCCTTCCCTCCACCAGGACATTAAAAATGGGTCATGGCTGGGGATTACAACAAGCAACCCAAAACATACCTCCAAGGCAACAAAAGAGTGGCTCAAAATGAAGCACATTAAGATCGTGGAGTGGCCTAGTCAATCTCCAGACCTTAATCCCATAGAAAATTTATGGAGGGAGTTGAAGCTCCGAGTTGACAAGCGACAGCCTCAAAATCTTAATGATTTAGAGATGATCTGCAAAGAGGAGTGGAACAAAATTCCTCCTGACTTGTATGCAAACCTCATCATCAACTGCAAAAAAGGTCTGACTGCTGTGCTTGCCAACAAGGGTTTTGTCACCAAGTATTACCATATATACTCGAGTATAAGTCGACCTCGTGTATAAGTCGAGGTCAGTTTTTGGGCCAAAAATTAAGAAATTTGCTATGACCCTTGTATAAGTCGAGGAAGGAGTGGGGTGCTGTATCCTACCTTCTTTTTATCTCCATAAAGCTTCCTCTCGCAGCCATAATCAGTCTGTCTCCCACGATCGTACATCCTTATGAATATTCATCTGGTAAAATTTTATTTGGCTCTGCCTAATTGCTTCTTCTGAATTGGGATGTGTGTCTGTGACTTTAAATTGAGGCACACCTGCAGTACTTTAACAGCGTGCCGG
>WMED01024896.1:0-11133 GCA_019650415.1 Pipa parva | reverse complement strand
CCGCATGTGCGAACAGAAATTAACTTCGGGCGATCGTTTCGCCCTTAGTAAATTTCGCCCCGTATGTTAGCAAATGTCGCAGTCGCTCGGATTGTAACGTAGTCTTCAAAATTGGTTGCGAATTTGTCACTTCACAGACTTTTGTCTATAAGCGAACACTGGGAAGTAGAGAATAGACGTGAATTCACACCGTAAGACGAAATATCAGACTATAGTGAATAACCCCCTGAAAGTTATAGATCAGAGAGATCTTTAGATTTTGTTAACAAGTACATGTGCACAGGCTAAGGATTGTGTTTGACTTTCCTAATGTAGAAACATGGGACATTCTTTTTAAATTATTTGATATGCTTCGATATTTCATAAAATGCCCAGTTTAGACTTGTCTATGATTAGTAGGTTACTGAAGAGAACAATACATACCAATGCAGTAACCAGTGGTTGTTTTAAGTTCAAAAATAGCAATGCTGCTGGTTTTGTCTGCTGCTAATATGCCTTCTATAACGATCTGCAAATAAACATCAAGAAATTACAAAATAAACAAAATTACCACTTGAAAGAAACTCTCCTGGTAAAGCTATCAATATCCTCCAGGACATAACATGATCTGCAACAACTGGCAGTGTGCCACCTGGGAATTAGTATATTAAAAGGAATGCACATCCAATGAATCTGCTGTAGCACCATGGTGCTAACTTCTCTGGATACTTGGTAGTTTCAATTGCATAAAATCCAAAAGATAAAATAGAGAGATGCACACACTGAAATAGTGGTATATATCCATACTTTACTACACCACTGTGTAGATATCAAGAAAACAAAAACAATGCTTCGGGGGCAGCAGCCTCCCTTTGTCACTTGTGGACTCCAGGCATGTAAAACAACAGTTGTCTTCAAAAACAAACAAGCTTATTGTGTATCTTAAAATGAAAAAACCTTCATAGCAAAACACAAGTTCACCTACAACTCAACTCCATCTGGGTTTAACTCAGCTCTCAATAGATTAGACAGAGCAAGGTTATCTCATTTGGGGTACTTTTCCATGTTTCAACAAAACCAAACTTCCTTATTTTATTTTTCAGCCACACCCATTCTCAACATGACATAAAAACAGTGGTCACACATTCTAGTAAAAACAAACATTCTAACTTACTCCTTGTCCATGGTAGGAAAGTCTACTAGAGGGCAGAAAACAGCCCTCATTGAGTCATACTCTGGACTCAAAATGGGATGCAGTTCAATGTTTTCTGAGCTTTAGTATAAATATATAAATAAAGATGACTCAGATTGTGGTAAACCTATGTGTTATTCACCCTGTCTCTTCTTAATTGCCTTTTATCTTGATGAATTTTCCTCTGCAGGCAGATTTCTCTGATTTGATTATTACCACATACCATACTGGGTTGAAACTGACCTACAGTATATCTCTATTTAAACAAGAAGCACAAATACTTGTAGCTTATGGCACAACATCACAAGGCTTGTTTAGCAAGCCATGCTTTTGAATTTTTGCAATAATAATCTACAAGTATAGCCCCTCTCCTCATATATGATGCATGTCTAGTCATCCTGGGGCTGTTTTTCCTTTTGCATCACCAACAGTCCTATAGTTAGCTTGTTCCACCCAGGTGATACGTTGAACTAGGTGCATTCCATAAGTTCAGCCTAAGAGGAGGTGATTGCCGTTGAGGGGGTTATTCACTAAGGTATGAATTCGATTGAACAAAATTCACCCATGTGAACCTGGTCTGAAAGAGCTTGAGTGTGACATAAGAGAAGAGAGAAAGTTGTAATGAAAACAAAAAAGGCAGCTTAGATCTCTGCTGCCTGGGATGGGAAAACTGCATGAATTACAGAGATAATGAGGAGCAGTGGAAGGTAGAAACAATGAAATTCAGAATGGTGAATAATGGTGCGCGCCGCCAGGAACTTCAAAAGCCTGACAGGCGTGGCCCGTGCGCCTAGGGAAGGAGCGCCGGGACGCCGCCTGTTCAGGTAAGAGGCGGTCGGCGTTGCCGACTGTTACATTGGGTTTAAAGAGCAAGTTTGTCAGTGAGGTAGATCTCAGGGAGTTAGAGCATGGTGGGGTAGGTTTTGGCCTTAGTGAGCAGATTTAGGGGGTTATTCTCTTAAGTCCAAATAGCGGATTCCCATAGCAAATCCGACAACTGTAACAATTTCCCCATTGTAAAGTCGTGACAATTTTAAAGTTGCAGCTGTGAAAATTTTCCATAGTAAAGTCGCAACTGTGAAAATATTCTCATTATAAAGACGCAACTGCAACAGTAGCAGTCTATTGCGACTGTCTTTAGTTGGAGAATTCACACCTATATGCAGCAATTCGGACTTTAGTGAATAAGCCCCTCTGAAAGTTTCACCCAATTATAGTTTTTATTATTGAGAAGGAATTGTCTTACTGACTACCTGTTTGTTAATTAAGGATTGAATGAAAGGGGCTGGTATATAATACATTTAAATAATCCAATTATATAAAGAAGATTTGATTTTACCCAGCGATGTGCTGACAATAACCATATACTTATGGGGTTATTGGCTAAAGTGAGAATTGTTGCGTAAAGGTGTGAATTCGTCGGCTAAAGATGGTCACAATAGACTGCTACTGACGATGATCTCGTGTACTGCTGCTAGATTGATCAGGTTAGTATGGTTTACCACTACAGTTCCCCTTTAACTCACTGCCTTACAAGATGGACAAACCCCTTTCTGTTCTGAAATGAACTTTAATTAGAGACACATGCCATCTGTAATTAATAATAAAAGCATTACTTACACCAACAGAAAATACTTATTTTGTGTGCTTACCTGGAACCTTTTTGTAGTGTTTCTTAAGTCAATGCTTGATATTAACCAGCGTTCTGAATGTTCTTGGGCTGTCCATAACAGGTAATCAAAGCTCTCACCCTCAGGCCTGACAAACACATTGAGGCTGCTGGGATTTGGATGCGATTTGGAGCCTGCAATCTGGTAGACCAGTCTGAGGCAGCTCCATTCTGCAAGGTGAAGATATGGACTAAGCAGTACAGCTTTCTCTCCTGGTACTGCATGTGCTGTGTCCACCGAAACAAAATGACCTGTAATTATAAAAATTGCATTCAAAGAACATTAACACCCAGTGCCGGCTCTGCCATTAGGCAGAGTAGGCAAATGCTAGGAGCATTTTTGTAAGTTAAATCTCATACATTAAAGATACACTAATTTTTGCAAGTTAAATATCATACATTAAAGATACACTTTAGAATTTTTGGAAACATGTTGAATATATAGTAAATATTTAACTATTAATGCATTTGATGTTTTAACATTTTTGGTGTTACTTTAAAAAAAATAGTTTTATTCACAACACAACAATGCACACAGAAGAAAGGTGACAGGGAGTGGCCCACTTTATGATGATATGGTGAGTCTTGTAGCAATATATGGTTTCAGTGGAACCAATGGAAAAATCTGTAAGTCTGGCAAATTTTGAACAGTAAACATTAAGAAGGTTTAACTGAGTGGTGGGTCTGGGAGTAGGCAGTATAGCGGGCTGCATATTGCTACAGATGGTCAGATTCTGTTAGTAGAAAACATGAAACTGATGTGTGGGTGTGGACTGAAATGGGTTGGGAAGAGTTGGCCATGGAACATATTAAAATTAAAACTGTTAATAATCAACAAAACCTTTTATCTTTGGCTCACCACAAAAACATGAAGGGTGCACAAACCTCAAGTCTCTCTCTGATGGGAGTTACACCCTTAAAATCAAGTAAAGTACCTGGTGTAAATGTTCATCAAATATCTGTCCGCAGCCCTCTCTAGACCTTGTAAGTGTAATGACCACCCAATTCAGCAGCAGACAAAATGCAAACCAGAACTAAATTTTGTAGAGATGGTCATAAGCAAGCTTGTAGATTTAAACTTTAACATAATCATTAAAAAAATAATTGTGTGACAATCACATCCCGACAGTCACAGTCTAGATGAGATCTGATTGACTAAAACACATTGAAAGTAATGACTATCGGCTTTGCAATGACAAATGAGCATTTCATAGAGATATATACTGTATATGTGCCAGGACACTTCTTGCTGAATTTTTTTAATCACGTAAAATGTAACGTGAAGAATGCAACAGGTTTATTAGCAATAGCCTGAGATAGTGGGGTGTTTAACATGGAAGAACCACCCTGAATGCTATTTTTATAACAAATGCATAGGAAAATTGGTCAGTGTGAACCCCGCCTAAAAGTGAATATTTCTTAGAACTGAAAACATTTTATTTTTGGTTTCTCATTACCTTCCCAATTGCCATACTTACATGTGCAAACTCTAGTAATAGACAGGTCGTAACTATACTTTTATAGCACAGCTTTCCACAATTACAGACATATCTTTAGTTGATGAGTTACCAGGGAAAAAAATAACTCTCTTTATGTGGTTTTACACTTTCGGAGAGGAGCAATGTAAAACAGCGCTATAAACCAGAGATCTTTATCAGGCCTTTTTTAAAGTGGTAATGTGAAACCAAATTTAAACATCACAAAGCAATGCAGTTATATACTTCATTTGGTCACCATCCTCTGTCTCATATAGTTTCCTTTTGACAATTTTGGTAGTAGAGGGAATCGCACAGCATGACTTACCGTATATGTAATATACCAACACAAAAGATTCAGGGGATAATTCACCATTTTGCGAAGTGAGGTCCGGATCCTTCGCCTCACTTCTCGCATGGTGTTATGCGCTCGCTGATGTCCTGCACGTGGACATCAGCAAACGCTTTAAAGGGATTCCAGTCTCGGCGAGGCAACTTTTTTTGTCTCACCGAGACTGGAATCCCTTTAAAGCGTTCGCTAATGTCCGCATGCAGGACATCAGCGAGCGCATAACACCATGTGCGAAGTGAGGCGAAGGATCCGAACCTCACTTCACACTATGGTGAATTACACCCTCAGAGGGTTATTCACTAAGGTGCGAATTCAACTGTCATATTCGCAAACAGCGGATTCCCTTAGCAAATCTGCTACAATTTCCCTATTATAGTCGCAACAATTTTTTAATGTTAAGATTGCGACAATTTTCCCATTATAAAGTTGAGACTGTGACAATATTCTCATTATAAAGTCGACCACTGAGACAGTAGCAGCCTATTGCGACTGTCTTTATCTGGCGAATTTGCACCTATACACAACAATTCGGCCTTTAGTGAATAACCCCCTTAATTTTCCTGCATTTTCCTGCAATGAGGCATAATACATTATTGCCTTTGTACCACACACAAAACCACAGTTACTACTTGGGATTCTGGTATAGTTTATATCTGTTTTTGGAAAAGTGCTGCAGACTAGTCAGCACTGCAGCAAGTGAATTGTATGTGACTGGTTTAAATGGGATGATCTGGAAACATTCGCAAACACTAGCTGTACCTTCTACCCTATGAAAGTATACTATATCAGTTTTAATATAATTACTCTCCAAAAAGTAAAACTGAAAAAAAGAAAAAGAAAAGTTGAGATTTTAGCAGAGTTCTCTGTGCCCCATTGATGTCAAGAGGTATGGTTTTGTAGAATGATGACGAACAACAAATCCCAGAGTGCCTTGAGTTAGCAGAGAGATGTTTTGGGTACAAAATGAATACTCAAATACAAATTTTTCCTAAGCTTGTGATGTAAACAACATTTTTTTGGGTTATTTGTAAATCAGTGAACTCTTAGGTGACAACGTTGATGAAAACTGCCCTATGTTTACTTTTCTACAAGGCTCTTTGTAGAAAAAACTGCTGACATACAGAAGAATAAAATATGGAAAACAGATGTCAAATAGATGTGTTTTAAATGAAAAATACAAAACTGTACTTGATCAAAATGATGGCACGGGTATTCTTATCAGTAATCTGTCTAAATGTAATTGATAGGAACAATACCTTTTACTTTATAAATTAAATTAAGGTGGGACTGGTATAACTAATTGGATATCAACTCTCCACTGTCCTTCAACTGTCTTATCTATTAGAAGAGCTTTCATTTTAGGGCAACAGAACACCAAGATGGTGATTGTCATGGTTACACATGAAAGTCTATCCAATGGAACGTTACCTCTGTAAAGCGCATTTGGATGGATTTTGTATGGCACCACAGCAATACTAATGGAATTCTATATGTGGCCTCGAAGAGGTGGCTTGTCTCTTCGGAGAGCCATAATCTGCAAAACTGACTCATGTACAATTTACCTTAAGGAGAATTGCTTTTTAGTAGAGTATATTAACAAACTGCCACTACATGGGTGAGCAGGCTTAACAATTTTTTTTACAAAGTAAAGCAAGATATTGATTGTCACTTAGCTATTTCTTTATAAAAAGGATTACAAACTATATTATAGTATGCATTCAAGCATTTCTACGTTTATGGTCTTATCCTTCTAGCTGCAATATGAGCTTTTCATCAGACTGTAAAACATAACCCAAGCAGCTAAAGTGACTTCATTTTCCTGAAGCACCTAGCTGCCATGGAAGCATGGGTAGACAGGGCACTGTACCAGCTTAATTCTAAGTTTTGAGTGAAATGTTTATCAGTGTTCATATCAAAAGGTTTCCTGCTTCTCTACAGAAATATTTCTTAGTGGGTGGCAGGTCCACTTTGAATTGCATAACTTTTTCCCACAATTCAGTTTTGTTCTAACAACAGAATCATGAGGTACAATGGATTGCTGCATTCTGTCTATTTCCATTGATTTCATCACATCAATGTCTGAAAGGTTGCCAGATCACAAATTCAGAAATTGATTTCTGTGGGATACAGTTATTATGAATTTACATACTTATTGAAAATGAAACTGAAATAAATGGGTCATATCTATCCCTGTCACCAACTGGCAATTTAAAATAATGCTCATTATATTTAGTTTTGAAATCAGTTTCTGAGTTTTTGTTTTTATATTATGAAACAGATTTTTTTTCCATTAACCTAAAAAGTATTAGTGTAGAGATAGCACCCCAGATCAGCCAGGATGCAAATGTACCTCAAACTCCACACCACAACCAACCAATTACCTCTACAGACATGTATTGGTACAGACATTTTTTAAAAGAAAAGTGACTTCTTTCTTATCCATTTTGAACATGGAAAATGTGACTGAATATGACAGATTTTTCTTTTTAAGGAGTATATCTGTTTTATTGTTTTGTGGGAGAGGTTACCAAACTCCCACTTATGTCTTGTCTGCAAATACCAGCTACCACAGAATGCATCCCTCCCTTTGAAAACTTAAATAGTGCAGCTGTTTTCTGTACCGCAACAGCCGTTGGCCAGGACGAATCGCCAGATAGGCTGCTGCCACACAATATATGGATAGAGAACACTGCAAACCATGTGCTTCAGATTATTTTATGATAAGAAATATTTGCTAGATGAAACCCTAGCAGCTACTGTTGCTGTTTGCTGTCATGTTTTATGCTGTTGTAGGGTTCCCTTTACAGTACTGTACAGGGTTTATCTGTTCTCCTCATTTGACCTGGATGTTAACAAGTGTTTCTTAGACTTAAAAGTCAAAATGTTAAACTAGTGTATTTTTAATACGACTGAGAGGGGCACTTGTGTTTCCTAGTAGCATTGTATTGCTCTCTGTATTGTGTCTAAATCAGTACTATTTTATTAGGTACATTAATAACCTTAAAAACCACTCAGAATGCAACCTGTGTTATTTATCAGTACCAAAATACATCCAAATATAAATTTCTCATTTTCCAAAGCATACACGCCAGAGAGCCACTTCTTTACTGCAAGAATACTAATAAAGTATACCTATCGTAGGGCTGCATAGAAAACCATACAGCTGGATTATCATCCCTTGAGGTTTTTCTGGTAACCTTAAAGGACCAGTAACACCCAATAAAGGAGAAAAAAAAATCTTATTTGGATAACCAGGTAGTTATTTCCACAATTGCATATCTAATTTATTTTGCTTTGTATTTGTATCTTTCTATTGGCTGCTTTGAGTTACAATAGTGAAATAGTTTTCATTAAATATTCATCATTAATATTTTTTTTTGCATTTATTCATCTTTATATACTGCGCTTTACAGTGGTTCATCACTCACTTCAGTCCCTGCCCCAGGGAGCTTACAATCTAATTTCCCTATTCAGTCACACACCATAGACAGACACAGATATATGTTGAATTGCCTGGAGGAAACCCACTCAGGAGAACATACAAACTCCACGCATATGTAGCCCAGGGTGGTATTGAACCCAGAGCCCAGCTGTAAGGCAACAGTGCTAACCACTGAGCCACCACTCTGCCCAGTCATATTACATGATAATATTGCCACATCTCTTAACATATCAAGGAAAAGGATAATGTTCCCAAAGGTATGCCAAAGTAGAATCTGATTGCATGTACAGTAGTCCACCAAAGTCACTGTTAATCAGCTTTGGAAGGACTTGAATGGATCCCCAAATGAAATAACTGCTTAGCACATTTGGGTAGTTCTGTCTCCCTTTCTGAAATTTCAGCTAAGCCACAGCACTTACAAAAGGCAAATGGAACAGTTCACAGTTTGTGGGACTCCAGCCCTTTCCTTAATGATATGGCCAGTTTTACCCAGTAAGTGTACAGAGTTTATACACCTACTAAATACTGCAAGTGTATTTATTCTTAATTTATTCTCATATTATAGTTTACTACACTATAGAAAAGGTGTTTCTCTGGAGCATCTTTACCATAAAGGTCAAATATTGCCAACTACTTATAGGAAAAATAAGAGGTATCCTAGTAATTGCTGGAGTTTTTATGTTGTGTTTGATGTGCAACTGGGCAAGGGTACCACCTCTAAGGATGGCTTAAAGAATGTTGTGTTTACTGTTTAGTTTCCTCACTTCATATTTCTTTTATGCTTCCTAATAACTCACAGTAAACATTGTAATACTCTTCAGTAACAACAAATTGATGTATTTGGGAGAATTATAGCCTCAGGGACTCTGGTTTGTTTCACTGATAGTTCTAAGTAATAGTAAATTGCACGGCTGTAAAATAATACAAATAAAACATACTGGTATTTACTTCTTTGGCAGAAGGGCAATCACAATTAAAATATAGCTGGCATGTTACTTTACCCACCGCACGAAAGAAGTTTCTGACATGCAATTATGGTGGGTTTAGTTGAATGATACCAGATGAACTTGTGTGATTATAGATTTTATCTATATGACATGTCTTATTACAATCCTGCTATGGTCTGCTGAGCTTTTGGCCTCAAATGAAAGATGAATTTCTGACAGCAAATACATCAACTTGTTATAACTGAAGAGTTTTAGAATAGCCTATTTTTGGACTATAAGATGCACCAGACCATAAAATGACCACAATTTTTTACTGATAATTTTTTGCGGAAAAAAGCATGCTCTCACACATGCGCATGAACACTTTTACACATGTATACACAATCACACATTGATAAATGTACACACATGCACTTACACACTCACACATGCATATACATTAGTAAGGAAGAAGGTTTGGGGGTGATCAGTGGCGCTCACATAGCCATGAAGGGCAGAGGCTTGGGGGCTTGCTCAAACTTAACATATCCCCTAACTGGCACCTTGTAATCAGCCAAAACTCCCATAGGTCTCACATGGCTCTGAGGTGGAGCTGCCCTGCAGATTCCCATCCCCTAGTAACCCAGTGCTGCTTGAGACCCAGCAGCATTACATGTAGTGCAAGGGAGATAATCTTCTCTGGTGGGTTTAGCAAAGGAGTAAGGGTGGTTAGGGACCAACAACCAAAGGAAGAGGTGGACCTTCAGGCCATAAGATGCACCATATTTCAAACAGCATATTTACAATTAAAAAAGTGTGCATTATGGCCTGAAAAATGTGAGATTTTAGGAAACATAGAAATATGAAGCAAAAAATTAATAACTTTCTTTAAACCGTTTTCTATTTATGACCTAAAATTTCCTGTAATTCCTAAGCTTTCAGATGGTGCACTCTATTATGAAACTGTGAAAATAAACCAGCCCCCAAGGACTTGTGGAATTTGTGCATCAATGGACAAATGTGTTGGTTAAAGTGCAATATGACTAATGGAAATGTGGGTAGCTAGTGAAGATTAAGTTAACTGATGAGCAACGAAAATAATGAACAACTGTTCGGGCAAATGTTTAATATGAAATAAAAATTATGTGCAGTTGAAGGATAAGGATTGTAATTAATTGACAATTGATCTACTGACCACCCTGAAAATTCAAAATGTTTGCTACACTTAGAGCAACATTCCCTGTGTAGGAGCCATAAAACATGGCAAACATTGATCGCTTCTATTCTGTATTGGTCCATACTTGTACTGCAATGCTGTTACTAATTTTGATACATTCCAGATTCAGATTTAAATTTAGCAAACTATAGGGGAAACCCATTTCAACCTTTTTCATCAGTTCCAACACTTTAATAAGCCATTTTTCAATTTGCTGCACTTTTCAATTCTGCTGATTTAAAAGTTGAAACTGGCACATTTTGCATTGTTTTCAATGCGGTTCCCCGTCCTTTTTATATACCAATATTGACCTTTTCTTTCGACGGGTAAAGATCTGACTGCAGCTTAAGTGACTGGACAGACTCCATCAGGAAAAACAATTTCCCCATTGTAAAGTCACAACATTTTTTTAAAGTTGAGATTGCTACAATTTCCCTATAATAAAGTTGCGACTGCGACAATATTCTCATTATAAAGACGCGACTGCGACAGTAGCAGCCTATTGTGACTGTCTGTATCTGGCGAATTCGCACCATTACACAACAAGTCGGACTTTAGTGAATAACCCCCTAATTCTTAAACAGGATTTTAGCTGTGCAAAGTTCAGTAACAATCAATATGATCCTGAATAAAATCCAATGTCTCTCTATAACTAGAAAGCACTAGACATATGACAGTATATTATGTAAAAAAAGAACTGTAGGCTTGCTGTGTCAAGGGGTGAATCTTAAGGGTGTATCAAAAAATGACATTTGAATGGCTCAATCCCTCAGTAAAAAGTCTGTAAGGTACTCACACCTGTTGGCTTCCCTTGTGCGCTCTGGAGGCAGGTTGGCGGACTTGAACACCAGATATATTGCAAACAAAAAAATGATCCTCCGG
>WMED01024895.1:0-11133 GCA_019650415.1 Pipa parva | reverse complement strand
AAATAAATAAATAATTTATATGACAGAAAGCATTTATTTAACTTTTATTTAACAATGCCAGACAGCAAATAACTGTTGATGCCTAAACTGTTCCTTTAAGTTAGTTATAATGTATCTCTTATTTTCCATAGTTAGACAAGGCATTGATCCCATATATGGTATTTTTCCTTTAAATAATTACAGCTAAAAGACTGAAGAATGCAAGAAAGCTACAAAAATCCGTACAAAAGAAAAATGTAAGTAACATTTAAGATGTTTGATAAACAAGCACTGTTGTTTAGGCACACTTTAAGGATTTCCATTACTTGGCAAAATTTAAAAATAAAGATGATAAACTGCTGTTTATTATCTACACAGGGGAAATAGATTTATAAATGATTATTTTTCCCTGCTGTCAGACTGGTACAATATGCTATTGAACGTAGGTGTACGTTTTTATTTTTAAAAGCAGTTGCTGCCTGTTAGAAATTTAAAAAAACCACACAAAAAAAAAAACATTTTCTTAAAAGGCCTTCTAAACACATTTATAACTTCATCAACATCTGTTTATTAATAAAGGATAGCAGAGAAAACTGTTCTCACAGTCTGTTAAAAACAGCACTGATCATGCCATATATCTTAAGTTCTATTATGGTTTGGAAAACATTTACATACACACAGATGGAAGGAGAGATGAGGAAAATAACTCATGCTCTAATTTGGCTTTCTCTGGGGGAAGCTAAATCATACTGCTGTGAATTCTAGGCAACGGTGAACTGTTCAGATGCCTAATAGGACCTATCTTGGCTTACTCTAACAGAGAAGCCACTATTTTCCTTAAAGTTAATGTTAGAATGGCAAATTACAACAGGAGTTTTTGTCCCAATAAGAATTTGCAACAACCACTGTAGAGAGCCAACAGAGGGTATATTGGCAGACAACTACAAAAAAACATTACTGTCAACAAGGTTCAGAGTTGATGCATTCAGATTTGGAAGCAGCCAATCACTCTGATGACCATCTGTTTTATGGGGTCATAATATGTAGTACATATAAATCTGGCTGTATAGTATGCTGGGACACAAATGTCAGTTAGGGTTAACTGTATCTCTCTAAGTGCTGATTCTTTACTTGTGTTATTTAGGATCAAGGAGTAAGTTAGAATTATGTACTAAAGTATCAGCAGCAGTAGAAAACAGCTACTCCAGCACTCCGTACAGTGTAAAAATAATCCTCTTTATTCCAACCACATGGGTTATTAAAAGCAACCATTAAAATCAAACAATGCCTACGCGTTTCGCTCATAGCGCTTATTCATGGCATAAAACACAACATTTCATTAAGGGGATTCTAGTCTCGGCAAGACCAAAAGAGTTGCCTCACCGAGACTGGAATCCCTTTAATGCGCTCGCAGATGTCCACGTGCAGGACATCAGTGAGCACATATCAGTCTGTGCAAAGTGAGCCGAAGGCTTCAGAGCTCACTTCGCACAACTGTGAATTACCCCCTAGGTTTGACAAGTAATGAAAAATGTATACTATGGATTGTATACAAAAATTCATTTCTGAAGGCACACTATGAGGCCATAATTACTAAGACCAATTCGACCATATCAATTGATTTCATATCATTTCGCTGTTCATTTTTGTTTGAATTCACTGATTTAGCAAAGGATCAATAAAAATGTTTCCCCGTCGAAATTAATATTGATCTGTTAAAAGGGTCACACTTTGCAGTGATTTTCTATGAGGATTCCTTCCATCACAGATTCATATTGATGTTTCCTTTCAATGGGGAAATATTGTGGACTTAGGCTAATTGACAGGACCGACTCCATAGGGAATAATGGGTTTACGCCAGCCTGAGGGTGGAGAATTCTTTTGGGTGATAAAATTGATTTTGTACAGTATAGTAAATAGGAGAAAACAGTGATATCGTTAGATATTGACTGTTTTTCCAGCATTTACTAGTCTAAAAATGTGTTTAACTTTAGTAAATGTGTCCCCTATGTGTACTGTATATTAAATGATGGAATGTTCTGTCATAAAGACAGGTATGCTTCTAATTAAGATAACAGGTATGTGCTTATAGAATTATAATGTGTTTTATTACAAAAAGAAAAGCTTTTACACCTGTGGGTTAAAATTACACTTTGAGGGATCAACTGATTGTTGGACTGAAGCACGTAGATGTTACATGGGGAACTATAGAGGAAGTATCCTCAGCCCAGGATAGTCAGATAAATACTCATCTACTGCTGCTCGATCGATCAGGTAAGTATGGTTTGCCACTATAGTTCCCCTTTAAATGTATATATTTCTACATTATGTCATGTCAATGACAAAAAAAGAGTGGAATATTTGGTTTCTTCTACACACTATGGCATTCTAACTAAAGTCAATATTTCATGGTGCAGTATGTGACGTGACTAGCATATCTAAACAGGGAAACAGATTTCCAACTGCTTTGTAAGAAACAAAAACAGAATTTATTACTCATCATACAGAAGTATGTAGCACAGAAACCCCAGGCAATGGTTGAAGGTGCCTACAAAGGGTGATTTTGTCTCATTCATATGTACTTGGGGGGTAGTCTAAATGATTTATTGTTGTTAATTAGAGTTCTTAGCTTTAAAAACTGTCCTAATTCTGATGACAATACAAGGCCTTCATTAAAGAAAAGTGGCATCCTTAGGTGATGGGTAGTGAATGAGTAGAATCAAACCAACGGAATATGCTCACTTGGTATTCTGAGAGAAAACACATTTCAGCAGACAGTATGATGTATCTAGCAGCCGTTATGCTTTCTGAGTTAAAATTATAAATAGCTCTTAGCAAATTGTTCAATCTTCAATCATATTAAATGACACTTTCTTCTTCTGATATCTCATATTCTTTAGTATAAATTGAGATAGACTAAGTAACAATATTGCTATTTTAGCATAATGTATTGTCATCTTCAGCATGTTGAAGTAATGTCACGTAGCTTTCCAAATTCCTTTTATCTGATATGCCAAACCCAAAGGCTTATTACAACAAATATTGTGGGCCCCATTTCCCAGGGATGCACATTAGTAATATTAACTCATGTGAAATCCAGCAAGGACACAGACTACGATAGAGCAACAGAATCTAATAAAACTATACAAAATGTTTCATATATGCTTTCTTATGTCTTAGAGTCAACAAAAAATAGAGATTAAGGGAAACAGGAACAGAAGAAAAAGGAAACGACATCTTATTTGTAATTCAGTAAACATAGTCTGAACATTCTCCGACTCTAGAAAGCACAAGGTGATTAAGTTGTAGGTATTATAGTTTAAGGGGGTTATTCGCTAAGGTGCAAAATCGACTGTCAAATTCTCAAACAGCGGATTCCCATAGCAAATCTGCAACAATTACCGCATTGTAAAGTCACAACAATTTTTTTTAAAGTTAACATTGCGACAGTTTTCTCATAATAAATTTGCGACTGCAACAATATTCTCATTATAAAGATGTGACTGTAGCAGCCTATTGCAACTGTCTTTATCTGGCACCTATAAGCAACAATTCGGGATTTAGTGAATAACCCCCATTATTTACTATATGTAAGCAGTTAGCTTGAAAGGAGTCTGATCATGCTGTGTCCCAGTTTTTTTCCTGTTAAATAATGTTTGTGAGCATGGCCTACATTCCCATGCAAACTGTGTCCAGTAGGTTCAGTACCTAACTAGAAACAGTCCAAAAACACTATTTCAGTAAAGACTATACAGTAAGTATTATAAAATTAAAGGGCAAACACCAGGCTAACATATTGTTTATGTTTGTGTTGTTCTGCCTTCTCTGAAGGCAAACATTATACCAGTACATTTTTCCACACTAACTTATCTTCAAGGGAAAAAAGTGCATGTCTCTGTGTCCAGTCCACTCCACTGCAAATACAGGTTTAGAAACTTTTGTCATGGCAGCAACCAAATGACATTTCAGGAAAATGATTTCCCTTTCTGAAACCTAAATGTATTGGATAAATATACAATAAAATTGACAAAAGATTTTCAGATACTGACAAATGTGGACTACTAGTCAGATCTAGGCATGATTAGTGAAGCGAGACTGGGGCTTATTCACTGTCAAAGTGAATTCTCATCATTTCGGGGCCCTTTGCTCGGCTACTCCTCATTCACTAAACAGAGG
Source organism: Pipa parva (assembly GCA_019650415.1). Classification (NCBI taxonomy): domain Eukaryota; kingdom Metazoa; phylum Chordata; class Amphibia; order Anura; family Pipidae; genus Pipa; species Pipa parva. The sequence goes on along the minus strand of WMED01024895.1, from coordinate 6,978 downwards.
ATTATATAAATTATTCTATAAATTATTATTATATAAATAATGTCCACTTTTTAAATAAATGTAAAATAATCTAATTATGTCACACTTTCCCCCTTCTATTGATACAATTTTACAGTTGACTTTTTAGAGATTCTTACGAAAAGAAGGCACATTTTCCCATAGCGAAGACGTGAACAGTAGCTATCTCTTGCATAGTGTGGCATGTCAAACAGCAGGATCCCCCTAATTCACCACTAATCTGGCAAAGTTAAACTAGTAACAAATTATGTCTTGTCAAATTCACTACAGACTCCAAAGGCAAATTACCTGTGCATTTGCATGTAAAGTGCTACAAAAGTCAGCGACTGTTGTAAGGTATCAAACTGGTCTAAAATATGTAACAATGCAGAGTTTGATGAATACCCTAATAAATCTGAATTCTGGCCTTTACATGACTGATCATAATTTCATGAATAAGCCCCACAGTTCCTAAAACCCTTTTGCATCCATGAAATTAAACTTTATACTAAAGTCCAAAATGATTTGTTTAACTTTTTTGCAGTTTCTCGCCACGGAAAACGGGCAAAAAAGTAAAAAAAAATCATTTATCATATATATATATATATATATATATATATATATATATATATATTCTCTGCAGTGCATCTAAAAAAGAATCCATTAGTAAGGAACATAAACAGGTACTTAGAAAATGCTCTTAGCAGTTTATCAGATTTCCATCTTGTTAAGATTGAAAGTAAATATGAAAATGTATCAATAACGAAATCCTTTCTTTTATGTTAAAGGTTTAAGGGATTAGGCAATAGGCAATTATTACTGATATTTTGTTGTTGGGTATTTTTGGAAAGGGGGCAAATAATTCTAGCCTTCTTCTGATAGCAATATATTCCCTTTTTATTATCTTTAAGAAGAACTATAGGCTCATACAGTCTAGGAATAATTACCAAGTGGGAGGAGGGAGCTACTCTACCGATACCATTGTTAGGCTCCAGCGCTGCCTCTGCTCTCTTCTGCACTTGTCAACTGCTGAGGTCTTCTTCTCTTCCGGCTCATGTCAGCTTCGCCGAAAAGAGCAGAAGCAGTAACAAAATCATGTCATATATATGACATTTTTATATATATATAAAAATCTAGAAATCTGCAGGAATGAAATGTCATTTTGAAATTAACTTTTAAACCTGTTGGGAGCCAACATATTTAAAGGACCACCTGGAAATAAGCTCATAGGATCATATATTGTAAATATCATACCTTCACAGACAGGGCAGCATTCTCCAGGCACTTTGACTGGTTTTAAGCAACTCTGGCCGCAAGCTGTTGCAACACAATGTGGCTCTCCATTGATGCACTGGCAGAATGTACAATCATCTTCTCTCCAGCGGTCTCCATGACTTCTTATTTGTCCATTTGCATAGCAACCTGCTGGGTCATGGACTGGATACACTGGATCTATTAGCAAAACCGAAAGATAAAGATAGCAGGAAAATGATTAGAGGGGAAATGAGCACCATTTATCACTGCTTTAGATTCTTTTCATTGGAGAGTGAAGAATACTTATGCAAATATAAATGTGTATATATCTCCCCACATAAGGAGATAGCAGACTGCTTGGTCAGCACTTGCACACTTAACAACCTTTAATAACTGGGCTCCTAGTGGTCATAAACTGATGGTACAGTACTATATGAAAAGGTTCACTAAACAATATGGCAACTCCTACTTTCTTTTATATATACAAATAATAATAAACAAAAGAGGCATATTTTACTTTCTTTTAAAGAAAAGTAAATGGAAGTTAATACCATTAATATAAATAATGTCCACTTTTTAAATAAATGTAAAATAATCTAATTATGTCACACTTTCCCCCTTCTATTGATACAATTTTACAGTTGACTTTTTAGAGATTCTTACGAAAAGAAGGCACATTTTCCATGGTCCAGAATTTTTTTTTTTGGGGGGGGGGCACCTTTATGTCATCACCATAAGACACATCGGGAGCTGTCCTAGCCTCCTGATGTACCCCTTTGTTCCACCCTATCACCCTAATGGTTGGCATTCCCAATATGGTGGCAGCCATCTATTAAGCAGGTAGGGCAAGACAGAGGGGTGTATTAGGAGGCTATGACTACTCTCAATGCCCTTCTCTGGGGTGAGGAGGCCAAGAATGTTGGCAGCCTTCCAGGGAGGGCACTTGAATTTAGTTAAAGACTGGTCATGAAACGGCACTCCTGGCCCAAATACTTTCATTGTAGTTAAGTCCCATTAGCAAGTGAAAGTATCAAAGCCAATTGCAATTTTTACTCAGCTTATCAGATGTTCGGCTCACCGAAAATATTATGCTCAGCGCATCATACTCTAGTGTGAAAAAAAAAATGACGGTTCAATGCCAGCCAATGGTACTTACCTAGTTCCAGACACACTAGCATATGATGCGCATATGCTGGGTCCGGAACACTGTGTGTTGCATTTTTGCCAGTGTATTATATGCTGTGCCCAAAATGGGACCACACAGGAAGTGATGTGAACACCGCGGGAGCGTTCACACTGTCGTTGTTAAGTTCAAAAGAAAAATACACTTGGCATATTTTTCTTTTTTTCACAATAGCATATTATGTGCTGAGCATAATACGCTTGTGTGAACCTAGTCTTAGGATTCAATTGAGAATCCTACTCTGAGCAGTGAGAGTAAATAGTGGCAGCCTATCTTGATCCACTCCAGGTTTTAAAGACCCCACTATATTCTGTTTTCTCTGCCAGAGTAATTTGTTGGCTCCTAGATTTCAGCTTGTGTAGCAGACTCTGTAGGGTTTTTTGGTGACTGATTTGAACTGATTTTTGGCTTAAGCCAAGTGGACTTACCTAATTGGCTTTGTCCCAGCATGCTCACCCCCTATAGCAGCTCTGCTCCCTGTCTCAACCACAGCTCTGAATAAGGTACTGTTATTTGGGGATTTCTCCTGTGTGAGTCACATGCCAGTGTGATCGTGTTGTTGACATTGGGCTTTCAGTAAACATTGTGTGTGTGCTACAACTTAGTGATGCAAGTGGTTACTGTAACAAAGCGTTTTCATCGGTCCCGGAATTCGAACCCTGGACGTTCCGTTCAAAGGAGGTGATCTTTCCTCCATGCCACTTGTGGGTTTTGTCCCCTTTTGTTTACTAGTGTCTGTTTCCAGTCCAGCTCGCTCCTGCTTTCCCACCTTGCACAGGTGTCTTATATTACTGGATTCATTTACTCCCATCTGATAGCTTGTTGTCAGCCAATCCCCATTAGGCTCTGCCTATATATACTCTGCAGGCTCTCTGTCTCATTGCCTCATTATAGGTCTTATTTCCTGAGTCCTGTTGTTACAAGTGTGTTCCTGTTGGTATCCTGTTTCCCTGCTCCTGGCTTTGTATTTTCTAATTCTCGGAAGTCCCCTCCTACTCCTTCAGCACCACCAGTGGGTGGCTACCCCAGGGGCCTCGACCTGGGGATTCCCTTGCGGCAAAGCCCAGTACCTCCTTGCGGGGGTTTAAAGGTGAAGACCAGGAATCCCTTAGACTCCGCGCCTTGGGAGGGGCAGCGCTAAATCCACTGAGGTGTCTGGTAAATTCCAAATGATCCTGACAGTTACATTGTATCTGTGTCTTCTAGTTTATAACTGCTTAGTGAAACAAGTGGTTACATTATATCGGTGTCCTCAGCTGGGGGAACTGTTAGTGGTATTGGCATCTGGCAATTAGTCACTAGACTGCCTGTTCCGGTGTTCCTTTAGAACCATAGTTATCCTATTAACTGCTGTACTGCTGTCTCTGGCCTGCCAACAGGGTTCACCCTTATGCTTAGTAGATTGTTTGCTGTGCATTTAACCTGCCCAGTACTATTGACAGGGGCACTGCTAACTAATTCATAACATATGCAACAAAAAATGAACAGCTTCTTTAACTTTTAAACAAAGCAAATGATCACAGCCTTCTGAAAAACAACAATCCAGAAACTAATACTGACCCAGCTCCTTTGAGATTTGCAGATCTTGTGGGATTGTTTGCTCAGTTACTGAAGTATTCTTAATTCCTGATTGATTAGGCAGCACTGAGTGTGTGTGTGACATGTACTGGCCCGTTTTCCATGAAAAGGTACCCTTCCCTGGACATTTTTTCCCTACTTACTACTTAGCACATGTGCACAAGTCACCTTTCCCTCTGTAATCTCCTGCATTCCAACTTAATTTATGCAGCCAAAAAGGTAATTAACCAATAGCAATCAAACAACTTTTACTTCTTACGTTGGCTGAAAATGTCAGCTCTCAGAGAAACTAATTAAGGGAAACAAATGGCAAGTATGATTTCTTCCCTAAATGTTTTTTAACTATTTGTGTCAGCAATTGGCTTAGTTTAAAGAAGTTTTATATGCATGGAAGCAGTTATATCAGCACTATAGTGTTCCTTTAAAAGTAGAAGTTACTTGTACTTGCCAATGAACTCCTTCATTCCAGCATTGGCTCCTGCTTCAAGTTAATGCTGATCTTCATTTATTCTGTTCCAGTGCTGCAATCCTCTTCACTGCTTCCACTTCAATATTGCTAATATTTTCTTCTGTGCATGCTCAAAATGCTTCTGAGCATGCACAGAAGAAAATAATCACTGATGCTGAAGAGGAGGTGTGAACCTTAAGAGGATATTAGCTCTAGAACAGGCAAAATGAAGATGGTCTTTATCTTGAAGCAGGAGACAACACTAGAGAGAAGGAGGTGATCGGTAAGTATAATTAGCTTCTACTATTAAGATTTGCCCCTAGCCAGAACAAGCTTTAGTTCTCCTTTAAAAAAAAATTCACTGGAGTTTACCAAAGCTGAGTCCACAAATCCTACCCCACCCCATTGTGTTGTGTCACCAGCATCAATTCTTTTACTCAGCACATAGAGGGAGGATTTAGCAGGCAACCAGGGAGCAAAATATCATTTTTTCACAGCAGATTTCACATTTGTTTTCAAACCTATAGCATTACTTTCTTGCTTTCCCAATCATCCCAGCTATGTGATGTGTATAAAAATAGCCAATAGCCATACAGCAGAAGGGGATTGGGTATGCAGTGCTACAGTATATGTTTGCAGCATTATTATCTAGGAAAAGACTAATAAATATATATTACAAAAATTAATAATTCATAATAAGAAACATAGATTTTTGCAGTATCCAATGAACCCTGGAGTATCCCTTTAATTCTTTCAGATATACAGTAGAAGTTACTAATGTAGGCATTAGTCTTGACAGACTATAGCACTATTATAAAAAGTCTTTATCTCATAAAAGCAAAGTAGCTTTTGTGAGATGAAACATGTTTTCTTCACACTGACAGAGAACACTGAAGATAAGGAAAAGATATACATTAAAAACAACCAAAACCAATAAAAAAAATATCAGCTTTATTTTATGGACCATGTATTTAAAGGAGAACTAATAACCAGATACACTTTAATATAATAATCAAATGTATTTATCACTAGCCTGGATATGATCTAAAATATCATATATTATTACATTTAGATGCCAATTTGTTAACCAGGTACAGATTAACAATGGGATGGCTGAAGCTGTACTTTCAAGGCCCATTAAAAACACATGTCCCTCAAATCCTGGGGCCTTATTTTAACATATATGAATTTACTGGCTATTCTGTGTTGGTTTAAAAGCATGTAAACTAATAACATATTGTGATCTTTTATCTTTTAAATCCCCCTAGAAGACAGAACCATTATAAATCAGCTCTAGACTTCTTAGGCCCTGTTCATAAGGGTCTGCTGCTGCTTAGTAATATAATCCTGGGCAGAAAAAAAAAACCTCATGCCTGATAGTTTAGATAGATTAGTTTACAGGTTAAAGTACAATTAGAAAAAAATCCTGTCAGCATACAGGTAAGGGAATACAAAATATAGTTGACAATTATTCTGAAACATCCCAGAATTTCACAGCTATTCTGAGATTGTCCAGAATTTAAAGTGTACCTGTCACCTCAAAACACTAATACTAATTTAGGTTGTACTAATGAAATAAACTTTTTTAAAATATATTTGTATATGTACCTTTATACAGTGTTTCTCTCTGTCAGCCTGCCTTTTCTTTCCTGAGTTGGGTGATGATGATTGACATTCAATCATTCAGTATTTCATTACTACAACCTAAATTAGTATTAGTGTTGAGGTGACAGGTACACTTTAAGTGCTTAAAACAGGCACAGGCACAGCCTTACCCACAATGTGGGGGCCATAAAAAAATCTCCTGATGTTTGCAACTGCTTAAATATTTTTAAGATAAAACATTTACATTTTAGTCTGAAAGAAAAATACCTAAATTGAAATCATCTGAAAACATTTTATTTTTACAGTCTGATAAGCTCTCAAACTTATAAAGTGATTCGCAGACAAAATTCATTCACACATGCTAATTGTATGTTGCTTTAATAAATGGCATCAGATATTACAAATATGGCTATCTACTGTATTTACTAGATGTACATAAATAGACTGTGTTTTGTACAGATTCCTCTGTGTGATCAGAAACTCCATTTAAGAAGTTTTATAAAGATGCAGTACTTTACTTTGAAATGCAAATGTAAGCATTTATGAAAGAGATATTTATTATTTGGCTAATTGTGAATATTAATAGTGATACCAATTTCATATGTGACAGTTTTTTAAACTGGCATGTACAAAAAATTTTTTAAAAAGCCTCTACTAAACTGATATTGTACTCTGAAACCTCAAATTTGTCAATACTTGACAATGTATTGCTAGTCTTAAAGGGTATGTAAAGGCAGTTATAAACCAAGGGTTAAATGTGTCTTAACCATTTAAGAATGAAGTGGGGGCAGTACAGCGTGGAAAGGGTGCAGTGGGGGCAGTACAGCGTGGAAAGGGTGCAGTGGGGCAGTACAGCGTGGAAAGGGTGCAGTGGGGCAGTACAGCGAGGGAAGGGTACAGTGGGGGCAGCACA
>WMED01024894.1:0-11133 GCA_019650415.1 Pipa parva | reverse complement strand
GTTCTAGATATACTAATGATTTGTTTAGTTCTAGGCTATTTGTATATTGATGAGTGTGTTTGTTCTAGGTTCTAGATCAGGTGTCAGCAATCTATGGCTCTCGAGCCAAATGTGGCTCTTTTAATGGCTGCATCTGGCTATCTGACTGTAACAAGCGGTGCTCACATGCTCATCTATTAATCAGTTCATCACACGCATCAACTGAAACAACAATAACCTAAAATTCACCTTCTCTAATGACCATAAAAGCATTAACTATTTGGATCTCACTTTATTTGCTGACAAAGAGGGTATACAATCCAAAATTTTCAGAAAGCCCACAGATACCAATAGTTTTCTGAATGCAAAAAGTTGTCATCATCGAAAATGGCTAAACAATATTCCCCATGGACAGTTCTTGAGGGTGAAAAGAAATTGCTCTAAGGAAGATGATTATAAAGAATTTTCAAATGACCTAAGTAACAGATTTAAGGCAAAGGGATATCAGGATGAAATTATTAATAAAGCAAAAAATAGAGTTGACCAAACGGAGAGGAAGGATATATTGTTAGACAAACCTAAAATCGATAAAAACAATGATTATCAGATGGCATTTATTTCTAAATTCAATACAAAGTCTAAATCCATAGAAAAAACATTAATCAAACATTGGGACATATTATTGACAGATGAAGTTCTAGGGAAACATTTACCAGACAAACCAAAATTTATTTATAAGAAAGGCTTAAGCATCAAAGGGCAAATAGTCCCGTCACGCCTTAAAAATATTGCCAGTACAAACACAACACAGGAACTTCGGCATTAAGGGCACATACAAATGTACAAATAAGAGATGTGTGGCCTGTAAACATGTTATAAACAGCAAAGAAAAGACTGGGAAAACCTTTTTCTGAACAAACAATGTTACAACTGCAACAATACATATGTAGTGTATGCATTACTATGTCCTTGTAACCTATTATATATAGGAAGAACAAAAAGAATAGGTACACGTATTAGTGAGCACCTAAGGAATATCAGAAAGGGCCAAAAGAACCATAGCGTCTCTGCACACTACGCACAGAAACATAATAAAGATCCCAGTAGTTTGAGGTTTTTCGTAGTAGAACAGATTAACAACAAATTAATTGGTGGTGACAAACTGATAAAACTGAGGCAAAGGGAGACGTACTGGATTTATAAATCCAATAGCTTAACACCTGGGGTCTCAATATAGACCTAGACCTAGCTGCTTTCTAGATTAAGACCCCTCTCCCTTTAATCAACCAGTCATGAGTAATAACATAAACAGATACATTTCCTCCCAGTGACCTATTTTATACATATTGAAAGCATGTCTCCTTATTCTTTTCCTTATTTGAATGTACACCCTTCATGTAAACAACGGTCTAAAGGACTTTTTATCCTCTTCTGTTATGCATTATATTGCCCTATCAAAGTGTATATAGTCATACAAGAGTATAATTTTAGATACATTGTTTCACCAATATTTTAACTTCATATATTATAATAAATATTTTATATACATTTTTAAAAAGTATTTTACAAAATATATATTCCCTTTTCATTTTTTCATCATTTTTTATCCCCTTAATTTATGATACATCTCTCATCATTTCATACTTTATATACACAAAAAATTATGTATTCTCATCTTTATAGGAAGATTTTACTTTCCCTTTAACTCTAATCTCCTTTAAATACTCCATGCATCAACACAAAATAAAGATCGATTTTTTATGAAATCTTTGAACTTTTAGACCTTCAGAATATTATTGACCATGTGTTGCCAAGCTGAGATCGCTATTTTAATGAAGGGTACTCTACCTCTGACTGTAAATATGAGTGGTTTTATCCTTGGAACACATGACAGCCGGCACTTCCTCCCGGTTGGAACGCATGGTGTGTGCATGACGTCAGAGTGTCTGACGTCACCGCGCACACCCGGAAGTAACGCGATCTCACGTTTTAAAAGACTATGAACTCCTCCACCGGTACTACTCTGAACTCCTGAAGAAGCTGACAGTGTCGGTCGGCGAAACGCGTTGAGCAGAGCTGCCTAACCTTTGGAGGGCCATTTTAAACCCATTTGACAAAGCGCTTGTCTTTTTTAACTAAATGTGAGTACAACCTGTAACTAATAAAGTTGTTCAATGTTCAAGCTGTACTACACTATATCTGCTTTCCTCTTTTTCTGTGGCATTGGAAATGATTGCTCACCATTGAGGAGAATCTTAAAGGAGCCAACCTGTGATAAAGCAGTTTTATATCCAGTACTCTCTTGCCAGCACTGTCTGGTAAGTGCAGGCACAAAAGGGGTTAACCAGCCTCCAGCACTTTCAACATAGTTGAATTATCATATTGTCTGCACTTCAGTACTACGTCAGATATTGATGGATTAACACCATTATTTGTTTTAAGTTTTGATTTATCAAGTGTCATTACTTATTAATAGGTGTTGCCTCACCAGTGTTCACTTTTACACTCATTTCAATTTGTCTCTGATTCACTGAAGCACAATTGCACAAAACAGTGTCTAACATATTACACTAGGGGAGATCCCCTTTTCTTTTTATTATTTTGGTATAAAAATTCCAAACCAGCGCATCCACATCTTCCACTCCACGGATTATTAGGATTTTAATCCATTATCGTTGGCTTTTATTTGTCTGCTGCTGTGAGAACTGGACAGCCACTATGGCTAATACTCAGTCAAGAGGGATCTTAAGAAACATTACCAAAATAAAACCCATACTTTATGATATGTCTGTCTTTTAGAGCATGAAATGGACAGCATATAACATGAAAAATAATTGGAAATAATGTGGACCCTTGACCTTTTATAACTCTATGACACAGTTCTGAAAATTCCATATGTATGTATCATTTTATTTATAAAGTGACACACACATTTAGTTTAGGTAAAATACATATGTAAGAAAGTGTTTTAATTGCTGCATGTTGGCAATTGTTGTAAAGTAAGGATGGATGGAAGCAAACAGGCATCCACTGTTTCTCGGCTTTCTCTAAGTTCAGTGTTAAAGACTGATCAGAAAGTGTGAAGATTCATGCTTGCCTTGCACTCTAATTCCTTAAAAAGAGGATATGGGGCTTATTCTCTAAAGTCGAAATTGTTGCGTAGATGTGTGAATTCACCAGCTAAAGACAGTCGCAATAGACTGCTGCTGTCATAGTCGCGTCTTTATAAAGAGAATATTGTCGCAGTCGCAACTTTACAATGGGAGAATTGTCACGGTCGCGGATGCTATGGGAATCCGCTGTTTGAGAATTGGACAGTCAAATTTGGACTTAAGAGAATAAACCCCATATCTAAATGCTCATGCTGAAGCTCTAATTAGTAATTGATTCAATTAGTCACTTACCACATAGATGCTTGACATTTAAGCATTGCATAATCTGCAGCTGGACTAATTGCTAATCAGTCCTGCCACTTGTGTACTGTATTTTATGCTTTCTGATTGAAAACATAATAATCCGAATTTTAAGCAAAAAGTAAAATTTTAATAACTTATGCATTACAGTATGTAGATTGTATGTGTCTGGTTCTGATTGTGTTTGCAGTACTAATTAGTAAAAAACAATAAGTGTTCCTTACTCATTGTGACAAGTTAAATTTATGTTCATGCAGGGTTTCTTAAATAATCCATTATTATGGATTAAATTAACTAAAACTCGAAAAGGCCGATTTCACATTTTCAAGTTTATTTCCTGTAAATCTCGCAGTTTCAATTGGTAAATATTGATTGAAATTTTTTGATAGATTTTTTACCAATCTAAACTTTTCTACTGAATTTTTTAATCTTATTTTTCGATGGGCAAAAGTAGCCAAAGTATTAATGTAAAGTATGTATGTATAATTTTATTTATAAAGCGTGTAGGGTTTTACTCACTTGAGCTACGGTAGTCCTGTTCAATAATGAGCAGTAACAGAGGTCTTTTTCAAAGTTCTTGTCTTTTATTTTCAGAAAAATGGAACACAAATTCAGCCGAACTTGGCAAAACAAAGAAAAACAACAAAAAAAACAAACCACATTGGTTTTTAGAGGTTTCTCCCAAACTTAACTTTTTCCTCATAGATTTCACTTCACAGAGTCCCAGTGGTCTTTTCGCTGACCACAGCTCAGCACAGCCAGACACATACTGAGAGAGCCTTCCCCCCTTTTCTCTCACTACGCTTGTGCTCTTTTTACCTACCACCACATAGGTGGACTTAATTATGGAAAATCCCGAGATGGAGTATAGGAGTGACTTTCCCACCCAATCTCTACAGCCACTCCTAAACCCTGGGCCCATACTGCAGTTTTAAACAACCTCTGACAGTTTAACCCTGTCAGTTTTCTTATTCCCAGGGTTTTCATGCCAGAGTTACCGGCACGTACACTCCATCTATAATTATTCCATAGACCTGCTTACAAGCGCCACAAATTTACGCAGAGCTGTACAATTCAGTGATACAAGTACAATACAAACAAGGGAAAAGTGCATAAAACAATACAAGTAAAATATTACAAGGATACATCAAATTAAGTGCTAGGTTGTGATTGACACAAGAGGTTGGAGGTCCCTGCTCCAAGGAGCTTACAATCTAAGTGACTAAGTATGGCTACTTTTCCATTGAAACATTTGTTTCGAAAAGTTTAGATCGGTAAAAATCGATCGAAAAATATCAATTGATATTTATCGATCAAACAGCGAGATTTACATGGAATAAAATCGAAAAGGCAAAGTCGGCCTTTTCAAGCTTAGTAAATTTCGCCCTAAAACTGTAAACAAATGAAGCAGTAAACGTGCTGTGCAGATATGATTCACTTAATCTTCTGAACAGGATTCTAATCTAGGATGAAAGAGGTGTCCCCAAGTTGGTACAAAATCCAGTCCCTGGTTGTATAATCCTTTCTTAGAATTTTTCGGGCTCAGATTAGGTTGATCAATTCATAAGTCACTATAGTATCACTACCCAATGACCCTTCTGTTCTTCTCCACTCCACCCCTGAACAATTTAAAGCTAAAAATCCTCCATGCCATCCATATCCATATTATCACAGCAAAAGTGAACTGAAAAAAAGCCAATAATTACGGTATGTTAGACAAAGATCTATACTTAGGTACCCAACGTTAGCTGTCTATCTGGTCGTGTATTCTTCCACAATGTGAGCACACTTGCTAGCCCCTTTGTTACATAATCTTCGATCTCCTTCTGAACGCTTTAGTAGCAAACCTGAAACAAGCTGACTCTTATTCCCCCTGGTAGAGCTTGCAGATGTTTTCTACCCTCAATATCACTTGTTATATGTTCCGTGAAAGCTCTTAAAATAAAATCTTAAGCTTCTTTATTGCTACAGGCTACAGAGCAATTTCTTGTGGGAAAGTGCTTCCATGAACTCTACACAGTAGGTGAAGTTCTGACATCAAAAAAAAAAAAAAAAAAAAACATAAATAAGCAAAGTCCACAAAAGCAATGAAAAGAAAGCTATATTACAGGAGGAATCTTTCCTTTTAAAAAAAGATAGGCACACTCACTACCTTTCTTTCCTTTTTCTCTCCCGATTACCAAATGATTTCCCATATAACTTTCTTATGTCAATATAACTGCTTTACAAAGAAGAATAGCTTGCAGAAGCAGATTAAACTTGAAATTGTATCTCCGACAATCATATGCTACAAATTGCAATCTAGGACTGAACCGAATGGCAGAGGTGCATAATAAATTTCCTAGGTTCTCCGACAGCTCCTTGTTGCTGTAGGATCACTCAGAATGGGCAGTATAATGTACGCTATTGTGTAAAAGCATTTCGAAACTGGACCATAACACCTTTATGAGCTTGTTGGACATTTTCTTAACATGGTCATTAATATGGACTTGGAGAAAACTGTGTCCTTATGGATCTTGCTTTACATACAAGAATACAGTGATAATAGGGCCTTCCCCAAAATTTTGCCATATCATTGAAAGCCTACAGTTGCCTACATTAAGTTGCCTTCACTTTACAAAAGTTTTATTATCCCTTTAACTATTAAGGGGCATATATTTGTCATTGTAAGATGAAAACAATTGCAGCAACAAATAAAGTTATACAACCCACAGTAGGAATAACATTGCCTTGCTATCACCTCGAGTGTTGGATCTCCCAAACTAATCCCCTATTTTGAGACATAATCAAAATTAACCCATAGTCCAGTGTTTCCCAAAGTTTGTTTTTTCGTGGCCCGGTTATTTTTGTGCTTATCCTTCGTGACCCGGCACGAAGGATAAGCACAAAAATAACCGGGTCACGACCCGGCATTTGGGAAACTATGGCATAGTCTATAAACCCACAGCAAAATTAGATGGTTGTGTTCATTGTTCCCTGTGTAGCTGAATAGAATTGTGTTCATTGTTCCCTGTGTAGCTGAATAGCATTGTGTTCATTGTTCCCTGTGTAGCTGAATAGAATTGTGTTCATTGGTCCCTGTGTAGCTGAATAGCATTGTGTTCATTGTTCTCTCTGTAGCTCAGGGTTCAGCAACCTATGGCTCTTTTTATGCCCATATCTGGCTCTTCAACACAAGCACCGCTCGTTACACCGTGCTCTCTCAGCGCTTCCGGGTTGCTAGCCAATCAGGAGCCGCTGACGTCACCGCAAGTCCGGATTGCAAGCCAATCTGGAGCCGCATGTGACGTCAGCGGCTCCGGATTCAAAAGGGCTGAAGGAGCTGCACGTATATGGCTCCCTCAGCCCAAAAGGTTGCAGACCCCTGGTGTAGCTGAACAGAATATTGTAACTGTCAAATGGTTAGTATCCTCTACCCAACAAGGGTAATCTTTGCCCAGGTCACTGTGTAGCTCTCTAAGGCTAGGTTCACACTAGCGTACTACGTGCAGCGTATTTTAAAAAACCCGCCGGCGAAAATACACAGAGAACAATGTAAATATAAGAAAAGCATTCACACTAACGTATAATGCGCAGCATATTCCACTAGAACGCAGCTTGCTGTATTTCTATGAGTGCACAGAGCACAGCGAATTTTATGTAACTACGTTATTTTCAATGGGAATTTACAATTGCGATCACACACAACGTACAAAGCGCTGCGTTTTCAAAGAAATAGCCCACGTGATTTCCGGGCATCGCCAATTTTACAATGACATGGAGCTGTCAAACATGCCAAAAACTATAGTGAAAATGCCTCTAGATAAATTCACTCAAAATAAAAGTTTTTTTCCCTAATTTCAGTTGGTTTCTGATACATTCAAAAAAAAATTTTTTTCAGCGAATTTTCAGCCTTCTAGCTAAATACACTGCGCATTATCCACCAGTGTAAACACTTTGTTCTCTCTGGCGTTTTTTCTCAGCCTATTTTTGCCAGAGGAGTTTTTTTTTTAAAAAATACGCTGCACATAATACACTCGTGTGAACCTAGTCTAAAAAAAAGTAGTTAATAGTCCAGACAACAATTAAAGCTTAAAGAGAGTATTATTGTCCGGAATACAATTATTTCTGTTTTTTTATTTGTCATTAAAACAATGAATACTGAATAGTAAAGTAGATTGACATATTCTACTACTATAAATTTTTGTACTTGGACAAGAGATGATCTTCATTTACCGGCTCATCAATCAATCTCACTTTATTACTGTAATGAAGTCTATCACAGATGTCCCCTTAGCCTAATTAAGGTTAGTGCCACAAACAATCCAATGTTTTTACTGTTGTCATCTGGTGAGTTTATCAGCGCAGTGCTTGAGACTGGAGACTAGTTCATAAGCAGTAAAGACTACACTTACACGTCAATTCAATAAAAACCACAAGACAAACAAACACAATTGTGTATATATGCAGCGCTGCTAAAAAATCTCCAGTGATAAATACACAAATTCAGTGAACACAATAAAAAGTCCAATGTGTAAGGATGAGTGCTGCTTCCCCGCTTGGGAGTTGGCTTCTTACTCCCTTGTTGATGAGTCTTTCCAGATAAACCTAAGGATGAGGAAGCGCACAAAAAAACGCACTCCATTGTGCCTTAAATGTTGTAGATGTATCTTTGAAGAATAGCAACCCAAATGTACCAAATAGTACTGAATAAAGTAGTGAAATATATTGTGGCGAAAAGGTAGATGATTCACCAAAGTGTAAACACTGCACACAAGTGCACAAACAGTTCAAATTATACGCTCACCAGAAACATAAATTCAATAGGCATGTACACAGCAGAAACAAATGGGAAAGGTCTTCTCCCCTCTTAATTCAGTGGTGGCACAAATTGCAGAGCTCCATTTATAAGTATCCCATAGAAAAAACAAATAAAGCCCAATATAGCGTAATATTGCTTTTAATTGTAAAGGGATAAAACAAAGCTTGGTAATACTCACACAAGTATGAGTTTAGGATACATGAAAAAGTCCAAGATTCGGATTGTTGGTGCCAAGTTCAATAAACAGTGTCCAAACAATCAATAAGTAATGGAAGGCATACATACAGGTGCAACTCAACGCGTTTCGCTATGATCACTTCTTCAGGAGTTGAATAAAGGTCCTCTGATTACCGACGTTTAAATCGTGCATGTTGGTGATGTCATATGCAGAAGTTCAAAGATACATCTACAACATTTAAGGCAGTATGGAGTGCGTTTTTTGTGCGCTTCCTCATCCTTAGGTTTATCTGGAAATACTCATCAATAAAAACCATGCATCTTGACACACAAAAAAAATGGCAGAATAGTTTTTATGGATGTGCCACAGATTAAATAGGATTATTATTTATTTTTTTTTTTTAAATCTAAGATTTTTGAAGCGGTGATTTTCTTTAGTGTGTTATGACGTAACTTCTCCCTTCCAAGACTCAGTGGGAAACTGGACAGTGTTGAATTTCTGTGACTACCAAATTCACTTTCTGGTGCCTCATGTCTTCTCCGTTGCTGAAGGAGTTAATTTTCCTTATTTTCAGTTCAATGCTGTTGGATTAGAGGGGGCTAGGTGAAGTAGGAAAATAAAGAAGCTGTAAAATTGCTTGTTAGCACTATTCATCCATATTCCTTCTAACATTCTAAATTGCAGCTGTCCTGTGGTGACTTTTTTTGTCTATGCCATCAAATTGCAGGAAGCTGGCAGTTAAAGGCTATACAAATGAATGATTTCGACTCACGGGAGTCTGTAGTTATGGTAGCTGCTTCATGAAAGACACCTTTCACAGATGCTTTTCTGGAGGACAATAGGAACCTATCCAAGCTTTAATGCATTGGCAGGAAAATTTAGGTAACGTCTCCTATTGAACTCGGCCCCATATTAGCATATCTGTTTTGGCTGGCTTAGAAGGAGAAAGGACCAGGTTTGAATTCTCATGCTGGTTATTTTAGTAGAACTGTGTAAAATATATTTTCTGCAGCAGAATCTGTTGCATATCTGGAACAGGAACTGGCGTGTAATATGTAAAAAAAAAGGTGTTGCTGTTAATCCAGTCAGTTCTTTTTGTTTTGCTGTAAAATGTGTATTCTATAATTATTATTTATTTATATAACATCAATCCATACCAGAATGATCTGTAGATAATATCTAGGCTATGCACTCAAAGGTATTTAGAGATATCCTAACACAAACACACGTAAGTAACTTGTAAACACACACACGTAAATAACTTGTAAGCGCGCACACAAGTAACTTGTAAACGTACACACATGTAAGTAACTTGTAAACGTACACACATGTAAGTAACTTGTAAACGTACACACACGTAACTTGTAAACATACACACATGTAAGTAACTTGTAAAGACACCCACACATGTAAGTAACTTGTAAAGACACCCACACATGTAAGTAACTTGTAAAGACACTCACACATGTAAGTAACTTGTAAACACACACATGTAAGTACTGTAACTTGTAAAGACACCCACACATGTAAGTAACTTGTAAACACACGCATGTAAGTAAGCTGAAAACACAGTCACATGTAAGTTGAAAACACACATAAACTTACATAGCCTTATTGGGGGATATTTCTAAAAGTTAAAAATTGGCATATGGCATATTCAGTAGGCACGTAGACTGGCTTCAGTAGCAGTAGGCAATTAATGATGTGCTTTGTGAACCAAGAACTGTGGCTTAATTACATTACAAGCTTTATCTGTATTTCTACTAATGCAACTAACTACACTCTACTTATTTATTTTGATGCATCTCTTTTGTCAAACTGGAAGATCGTGAAATATGTTTGCCTTTCTAGTGTTCAATAAAGTAAAACTAAAGTGATAAATAGGAATCCAATATACAGACAAGCTTTATATACTGTATGTATTACAAGTAGCAGTATACAATAATGCTATTTATCAATGAGAAAACATTAATTCATAAAATTTAATTTATATGGTTTTTTCCATCTGATGTAATAGCTGTAAGGAAGACCAACCCCCTAAAGAATTGGAATTTTATTGGTAGTTCTTTATCCAATCAGAGAAAGCAAAGAACCAATCAGGTTCAGTTTTAATGCTGTCAGAACTTCAGCAGTGACATTGCAGGTCTGTATTTGCATTCATATTGTATTCAAAATGGATGCTGTGAGTCTGCAAGGTTGTCTAACCTTAAGAGGTACGGTACTGATTTTTTTTTAAAAGGAGAACTATAGTCAGATTATATCTTTACAAATGCAGTACGATACCTTAGTGAGAAGTGTTTCTTCCCAGTAGATGTTTCATCTGAAGCAGTATGATTTATTACACAGCCCTGGAAAATTCCCGCACCAGGAAATGTGTGTGATATAACTGTTAAACACGGGAAGAAAAATCTGCCTGACTGCTATTGGTTAAGCAGTGTGCTGACCTTTTGGCCTCATCAGTCATGCTTGTTTACATTCCTGGAATGCAGGTGATTACAGAGGCTTGCCCAGGCATTAAGTTGTAAGTAGGGCAAAAATGTCCGAGGGAGGGTACTTTATTCATGGAAAACTGGCCAGTACACATCTGTAAGGATTAATACTTACCCGCTCGGTCTACTCCAGCGTCGGGCATCGCGGCGCCGCAGGACCTCCGGGTTGCGGCTGCCGCGCATGCGCACTGATGTCATAGTGCGCACGTCGCGGCGGCGCGATATTTGAATCGCTTAGGCGCAATCATCTGACAGGCTCCCTGGCTATATAAG
>WMED01024893.1:0-11134 GCA_019650415.1 Pipa parva | reverse complement strand
GAGCCCCCGCAAGGAGGTTAGGATTTTGCTGTGGAGGGAACACAGGTTGCGGCCCCTAAGACTGAGTTACCAGGACAGAGATACAGTACAATTCCTAAGATGGACCAAACAGGCAGGAAGACCAGACAAAGTAAGGCAGGAACAATGGCAAGTTCAGAAGCAGGAACAATTGCAATTGCAGGAACAATGGCTGGCTCAAAAGCAGGAACAATGGCAATTGCAGGAACAATGGCTGGCTCAAAAGCAGGGACAATGGCAGGAACAATGGCTGGCTGAGAAGCAGGAACAATGGCAATGGCTGGCTGAGAAGCAGGAACAATGGCAATGGCTCGCTGAGAAGCAGGAACAATGGCAATGGCTCGCTGAGAAGCAGGAACAATGACAATGGCAGGAACAATGGCTGGCTCAGAAGCAGGAACAATGACAGGGTAACTATGATGCAAAGGGCTATACTTTAATGGATAGCAAAACTAGGAACAGGGTCAAGCATATGATAGCCGGGGAAACCTATACTCAGGCGCTGAACTATCAGACAGGCTCCCTTATATAGGGAGGGAGCCTGTCAGATGATGGCGCTGGCAGATTTCAAAAAGCGCGCCGCCATGACGTGCGCACTGTGATGTCAGCGCGCACGCCCGATGGCCACACAGAGGAGGAGATGTGGCGCACCCAAAGCCGTGATGGACTCGGCGCTGGAACGGAACACCTGGGTAAGTACTGATACCTTACCATACCCCCCTCTCATGGCCGACCACCGGGGGCCCCTTAGGTTTTTCAGGAAACTGCCTGTGAAACAATCCAACCAAGCGAGGTGCATGAACTTAAGAAGACAACACCCAAGATCGCTCCTCTGGACCGTACCCCTTCCAATGGATAAGGTATTGAAGCTTTCCTTGGGAGAGGCGAGAATCCACAATCTTTTGTACCTCAAATTCTTCTTGACTGTCAATAACCATGGGATCTGGAGAGGGACTGATGGAAGAAAAACAATTAGATACCACAGGCTTGAGTAAGGATACATGGAAAGCATTGGGGATGTGAAGAGTCTTCGGTAAAGATAATTTTACCACCACCGGGTTTAAAACTTTGGAGATGTGTAGGGACCAATAAATTTGGGTCCTAACTTACCCGATGGGATCTTTAGGTGAATATTCCTTGTGGAAAGCCATACGTGATCCCCCACGCAAAAGCTCGGAGCCTTGCGTCATTTACAATCAGCGAACCTCTTTTGGGAAGAAGCTGCCTTCAAAAGACTTTGTTTAACTTTCTGCAAGATAGAGAGGAATGAAGACATCTGAGAATCTTCAGCGGGAACTTCAGAAGGGGTGGGCGGGAAGGGAAAAGCTCTTAAATCATGGCCATAGACAAATTTAAATGGGGACATCTGAGAGGAAGAATGACTGATATTGTTGTGAGCAAACTCAGCCCAGGGAAGTAACATAGACCAGTTGTCTTGACATTTGGAAACGAAACAGCGTAAAAACTGGTAGAGTGATTGATTGGTTCTTTCAGTAATCCCATTCGTCTGTGGATGATAAGCGGATGAGAAACGTAGATCTACTCCAAGAGCCTTATGGAATGCTTTCCAGAATTGTGAAACAAACTGAGATCCGCGATCAGATACTATTTCAGTAGGAACTGAAGTTTAAAAATGTTAGAGACAAAGAGAAGGGAAAGTTCTTGAGCAGAAGGTAATTTTTTTTAAGGAACAAAATGGGCCATCTTACTGAATCGATTGTTGATTACTCAAATACACGTTTTTCCTTGAGATGACAGAAGATCCATGATAAAATCCATCACCAAGTGTGTCCAAGGTTGTTGTGGGACAGACAAGGGTACCAAGAGACCAAACAGGGAAGAACGAGAAGTTTTAGATTTAGCGCAAATGGAACAAGAGGAGACAAACTCTTTGATGTTGTCTTTCAAAGTAGGCCACCAGTATTCCCTAGAGATAAGTTCTTGGGTCTTGGAAATACCAGGATGTAAAGATTGTAAGGCTTCATGAATAGATTTAATAATTAGATATTTAAATAAATGTATCAAAACTAAATAAGCACTACTGTAGCTTGTTCTCATTATTTTATGGATTGTGTATATGAATACAGGACACATGGAAGAACAGTGCTAACATACAGCATATCTATAAGTATTCATAGCACACTTTACTGTATCTGATCCCAACATTATTGTGTCTACCTGTAGAGACAGAAGCAATCAAGGCAGCCAAGATCTGCAGGAGATGTGTTACTATTTCTCCAGGATGTTTGAAATCACCTGCTCATTTGTATCTGACCCATTGACTTACATTTATACCAACTAAACTAAATACTACAGAGAGAGTTACTATTAATACTAATCTTACTTTTATCCCTGAAACATTGTGCTTTATATTGATGATGGAATAAATAAATTGGTAACAAAACAAAGGAGGAAAGAAAAGCTGTGACCTTCACTCACCTAAATTAGAAAAGTTAAAAGTAATTCTATTAATAACATTAAAATTACTATTCTGACTCAATAGCTAAGCTGTAAGTGTGCAGCTGTCAGGAAACTTAACTCACTTCTGGCTCCTTCGGTGTGGCGTCCATGCCGCGGCTCTTCCTTGCACACCTCCTCCACATGAATGCGCGCACGTCTCCGGTGTGCACTTATGACACAGTCATGTCGTGGTCACGTGCCGGCAGTGATCGTATATAAGGGCGCTCGCCCTTAGTTACAGCGCCCGGTGATAGAACTCTGGCAATCTAGAGTTCTAGTGGCTTTACTCCTTGAAACAAAGTTGCCTGCCTGTTCTCTGTCAGCCTGCCTGTTCCCTGTCAAGCCTGCCTTGTCCCTGTCAAGCCTGCCTTGTCCCTGCCTGTCTGTCAGCCTGCCTGCCTGTCTGTCTGCCTGCCCTGTTAACCTGCATTACAGCTTCTGGATTTCCCATTCAGTCTGCCTCAAACTTGACCATTGTTTGTCCTGTTGCCTTCCACCAGTGATCAGCTAGTTCTTGGGACCGCGACCTGGGAGTCCTTGGCTGCAAAGCCCATACCTCCTTGTGGGGGTCAAAGGTGAAGACTGGAGGGCTCCTTAGACTCCTCACCCAGGGTTAAGCTAGTGTCAAGACCACTGTGGTACATTGCTGCTCATCTCCTTCTCCCTCATCTAATCAGACGGATCCTCACAGCAGCTGCTGAGAAAACTCCCCTAAGTATGTCTGTGTTGAACCAGTACTCACACTTAGAAATCTTGTCAGACAGCATCAACTCAACTGAATAGGCATGTATGAAGAATCTAGATGAGGGGTTTATTGAACCTGAAATTCTTGTAAATATGCACAAACCAGTAGGTGAAAAGATTATGCTTTGCAAAGCCTGATGAGCATGTAACAGATCTAATATGGCTGACACACACAGATCTAGCAGAGAACAGTGAATGACATCAGTACCTGGCTGCAGGAAATCAGGAGGGACAATTCTAGTAAAGCAAACTTGAAATACAATAGCATAGCAATAGCATTGCAGAATATGATACATGCATGTGGGACATGACACACCCCATCTGAAATCTTTAGATTTCACAATAAATCACACATTATACTAATGTTCTTAGATTAAGTCTAGTGTTTGATCCAGTGACCTGAAAAACAAAAGGATAACATTCAACAGCAACTACTAATAATAAACAATAAGTAAATCCAAGTCTTGTGGCTGAAGGTCTTAAATTTTATAATCCATAGGTAGAGAGATAATCAACAAGTATATATAATAACCCATCTTCAGATTGGGTAAGCTGTAAATTGCAAACACTTCCTCCAATTCATAGGATAATCCAAAAGGTAAAGTGTTCACAGTATAATATAACTGAGAGTTTAACAACTTGGGATTTGGAGCAGTTCTGATATCTTCAGAGACCTCTTCCACATTTTCCACCTTTGTTATTTCTCAGTAGGTAAAGGAGCATCCCAGTCAATGTTCTCTGTAGAAAAGTATCTGAGCAACATCTTGCTGTGTATGGTGACTGGAATTTCAAATCCAAGAGGATTGTAGATGCTGTATACAACAGATAAGACTCCCTGTTTGGCAAAGGGTTTGTCACATGTTGACACTTGGAATTTAAATAGTTCTTGTTTGTTGTCCCAGAGGTCGTTTCTTGTTTGTTGTCCTTAGGTGTTTAGGTGGAACATCAGACTCAAGATCAAGGTCTTTTAAGTTAGTGGCATGATCATCAGAGGGAAATGCTTCCATTACCTTCTGACTATTGGAGATAATCTTGTGAAGTCTGAGGTTTGCTACAGAAAGAAATTACTGTGTTTTGGATAGGAGATTAATTGTTTCTTCATTTGTGGGTAGGGATTTCAACCCATCATTAACGTAGAAGTTCCTTTCAACAAAACAAGTGTCAGCTCCATAATCTTTCTCACACTCCTGTGTGGCCCTTCTAAGTCCATAGATTGTTACAGCAGGAGAGAGGGAGTTGCCTGGTTCTGCATGATCTCTTTTAAATATGTTTTGCATAAAATCTACAAAATGTTTTTCCATTTCTGGTTTTCTCTTGAGAGTGCATTTGGAAGATTAGAATCTAGCAACTGCATGTTGTAGATTGTTTGGTAGTTTCTTTCTTGGAGAATGAAAGGGTAAAGGTGATAGCCAGCTACTGGAATAATCTTTGGGGAAATCTTTGTCCATCAACTTGAGAAACTCCTTATCTTCCCTTCTAGGTGCTAGTTTGTTGTCTTCACTTGTAGAGTTGAAGACTGTCATCCCAGGGCAGGATGATATTTGTTTTATCTTGGTGATCATGCTGTAATTTATTAATGTTCAGTTTCTCTTGCAACCAATAATGATGTGGCCATGGTTGAAAACAAGTTCTGCAACCATTAGACAAAATGTTTGTTTTAAATGAGGATATCCTTGTAGGCTTCTTCATCTTTCCTATGCAGACATTGCCTATGATAACCCAGCCTAGGTCTAAGCATTGGGCAAATGGAGCATTGTTAGGTCCATTGATTTGTCTGCATACCTTATGTACCAAGCAGAAGTAGGATCTCTGCACTGTTGTCAAGAATTGGTATTTCACTGGACATAGGTCTTAGATGACTGTGATAAAGGGCAGCTTCTGGTATAGGAATTTCCTCTTTGTTAGATGGTATTTGCTTGCACTCAACAAGTGTGGGTAAAGGTATCTCAAGATCACACTTGACAGAAGCTACAACAAGTCCACTGGCTCGTCTTCCAGAAACCTCAGTAACACCACTACAAGTGCCCAAGGTGTAAAAATAGTTATCTCCTTTTAGGTTTAAAAGGTCAAACAGGTTTGATCTTGCAAGTGATTGGTTGCTTTGGTTGTCTAAGATTGTATATGCCCTTATAGTCTGTTCTGGCTGTCCTTTGGGGTATATGTTAACTAGACATATCTTTGCACAGGACTTGTTGCAGAGTTCATCTCCATAGACTTCTGTACATGAAGAAGATACAATGGTAGAAACTGTTTGGTTTACATTCTCCCTGCCATGCTTTGGTGCCAGAAAGGAATGTGAAGGTGGTGTAGGATTGGGTTGAGATGGGTGAAGTGCCTGCAAGTGGTCTTCAGAGCCACACTCTAGGCACTTAATAGCAATTTTATAGTCTTTTGCTAAATGCTCAGTAGAAGCGCAGCATCTGAAACATACTCCAAATTTGTATAGAAGTTCTTTGCATTCTTGAAGTGGTTTCTTTTTGAAACCAATGCACTTCTTTAATGGATGTGGTTCCTTATGAATAGGACATAGGTGATTGGGGTTTTTAATCTTTTTGCTTTGGTTGCCCTTGTGTGGAGCTGATGTCTGAGTAGGGAAGATTTCAGTATTACTGATACTGTGGTTTTTGTAATTGGCGTGTGGGTTGTCATATTTGTGTGATAGTAACCCAGGATGACTTGACTCACTGTAAAATAAGCTTGGGTCATTCTTGGCCTCTGCAATGTCCCTGATAAATTCACAGAAATATGAGAAGGGAGGAAATGAGACTTGATTTTGTCTTTTGTATTTTGTATTTTGACCCAAGCATGGTCCACTTTTCTTGAGTCCCATACGGCAGTTTGGAAACTATTGGGTTTATCCCATGAGCTGTGTCCAGGTAACTAAGTCCAGGTAAGTGAGAATATGCTTTTGCCAGCTGGAGCTCCAAGAGTAAGTCACTGAGCTCTTGGAATTTCTCCTCGTCTTTGTCTGATATTTTTAGAAAATCTTGTAGCCATTTAAACAGAGCATTTTCTATGACTTAAGGACTTCCATAGCTTCTTTCCAATCTTTCCCAAGCATCAGTAAGACTGGATTATCAATGTGAATTGATCTGAGTCATTTGACACATTCTGTAGATTGTGGGCCAAGCCACCTGATCAGCAGGTCCAGTTCTTCAGCAGTGGTAATGCCAAGGTCCCTTATTGTAGTATTAAAGGCAGATTTCCAGCCTCTGTAGTTCTCA
This sequence comes from Pipa parva, assembly GCA_019650415.1. Classification (NCBI taxonomy): domain Eukaryota; kingdom Metazoa; phylum Chordata; class Amphibia; order Anura; family Pipidae; genus Pipa; species Pipa parva. The sequence continues at coordinate 4,688 of WMED01024893.1, read as the reverse complement.
GGCTGGTCATCAAACCTTGTAAGGCCAGTTTTAGTAAGTTCACAATGAACCATGTACCTTGCAAATTCTGATATGTCTGTTTTGTCTGACTTGGAGCAATGAATTGCTGGCTGAATAGTGTGGCTTATATTATTTGCAACATTCTGGTTAATAGACAGAGGGAGGTGAGGTGTTGTATAAATATTCTGCTGAAAGGATGGTTTGACATCCATAGGATTAGTTGCATATAGTGCTGCTACCATCTGGCTAACTGGAATCTGGTGATTTGCTGGCATATTGACTTGTAACCAGGGATTTGCATAAGGAGGTGCTGGCATCTGGGATACTGTTTGGTTTGAAACGAAGTTAGGGTGAAAAGGTGATTGTGTATTGTGCTGACCTTGAATGTCCTGTGATGTATAATGATCTGAAGCCTTTTACCCTGCAAGGATATCTGCAATGTTGGGATTGTTTGCAGCACTCAGAGATTTATTGTTTTGGTTTAACACATAGGGGGTAATTCAGCATAGTCCGAAGTGAGATGAGGAGTGTTCGCCTCACTTTGGACTTACCGATCTGTGCTCGCTGATGTCCTGCACGCGCACCTCACTTCGGACTATCCTGAATTACCCCCATAATCTTTTGTGCACTTAATAGGATCCTCTGCATCCACTTCACTTAAACTGATGTTGTCTCTTTCACTGTCCTGAGCAGTTTGTTCTAGAACTTTTAGCCATGCCATTACAGAGCTCTAGAGCTTCCATTTCTGCCTTTTCACGTGCTACTCTGTATTCCATTTCTGCCTTTTCACATGCAAATGCAGCTTGTACTTTGGTAGCCTCTGCTTCTGCACGTGCATTTCTAAGCTGCTGGCTGAGCATGGAATAGTTTGAATGTCGAGACCTAGATAAACATTTTGAATACCTGGTAGACTTAGAGATGTGTGATGATGTTTCTAACACTTGTGCAATTTTTGTTTGTGTTTTAGACTTAACATCACATATTAAACTGTTTCTTTCCAAATTAAGATGAGTAAAACCTTGTAATTCTTCTAAAGTGTTTCATTATGATGTTCATATATTCCTGGCTTCTCACTATATAAAGCTCATATACTGTGCAAAGTTGTCCTAGAGCTCCCTCTAGTGTCGACACATCGCCTGCAGGCTGTGATATATCAGATATGTGACTCAGTAATTTTTGCCATAAATTTGAAATATTGGAAAAGCGTTCAAGTTTCATAACATGAAGATTTTCTTTAACCTTCTATGTAGGTTTATCAGTGTGTTTAGACTGTGGGCTGGGGTTTACAGCTTCTTGCTCTGACTGTAGACATTGTTTATCTTTAATAGATTGTGCAGTGTTCCCTTCAGCCATTATAACTGACAGACACACTGGATCTGTGTGAGACTGTAGCTTGCTAGAGGAATCAATGCTGGTATAGTCTGCACTGCAGCTGCTGGCACTGACTGGTACACTGGTTCAATGACTGGCAGACTGGCAGACTTACTGGCACACTCTCACACTGACTGGCACTGTGACTACAGAAGTTATATAGCTGGCTCACTGGCACTGACTGGTACACTGGTTCAATGACTGGCAGACTTACTGGCACTCTCTCACACTGACTTGCACTGTGACTACATTAGTTATATAGCTGGCTCACTGGCATATCTGGCAGTTGTCATTAGGCATCTTATCACTATTCTGACTCAATAGCTAAGCTGTAAGCGTGCGGCTCCTGAGAAAACTCCCCTGAGTATGTCTGTGTTGAACCAGTACTCACACTTACAAATCTTGTCAGACATGGTCAACTCAACTGAAGAGGCTTGTGTGAATAATCCAGATGAGGGGTTTATTGAACCTGAAATTCTTGTAAATATGCACAAACCAGTAGGTGAAAAGATGATAATTTGCCAAGCCTGATGAGCATGTAACAGATCTAATATGGCTGACACACACAGATCTAGCAGAGAGCAGTGAATGACAACAGTACTGGCTGCAGGAAATCAGGAGGGACAATTCTAGTAAAGCAAACTTGAAATACAATAGCATAGCAATAGCATTGCAGAATATGAAACACGCATGTGGGACATGACAATCTCTGATTATGTAACCAATGTACATTTTGCCACCAATGAAGACAGGCTTTTTCCAGGTAATTAATGAAATTGCTTGAATAAGGGGGAAATATTATACTGATCTAATAAGGTTGTTGTGAAAAATACAATAGTAGCCTAAAGTGGGTAATTCACAAAATAGGAAATAGGGAAGCTTAGCATGTAATTAGTGATGAGCAATGATAGTCATTGGGTAAATAATCAATAACCAGTGACAATTATTGAAAATAACTATAGATGGATGAATTGATTCTAATGAAGTGGAATTCATTTAGAATTTCCACAAATCTTCAGATCTGCATGAATCTGAAGTTTATGGAAATTTGGTGGACCCCTCATCTTGTAGGGGTCCACACTACCCCCAATCCCCCAGTATCACCACATCAAATGCTATTTAAATCATCAATCAGCAAGTATGCGGTTATGATTTAAAAGCCAATTATTTCCATACAAGTGCTATGGAAATAATTAGTTTGAACCACATAAAAATGATCTAGTAGATGTCTCCAGGACACCCACACCTCCCTTCTGATACCCAAAGCCTCAGCACCCCTCCAGCACTCTTTAATTCATTAACCAGCAAGTAAGCAGTTAATTATTTAAAACCCAATTATTTTCATAGTGCTACTGCAATACAAGCACTATGGAAATATTTATTATAATGTACCCTAGCTATCAGGGGTCAATAGGACCCCCACACCACCATCAGTATCATCCCTCACTTAGCGCTAGGCTGAGTAAAGGGATCTCTAAGTGCAGGAAGTGGTTGCATAGAAGCTGCCTCCATGCACTCACCCCCTACCCCTCTGTATCCTTGTGGGGTAGGGGGTTCTACAGAAACAAAAACAAGGGGTCCCTGGGACCCTTATCCCCCACCTTCTCCCAGTGCTAGGCAGGGTGGGGTCCTGAAGTGGAAGTGGACCAACACCCATTAACTAGTGGCAAACTGCTCAAATTCCTGAGTTATCCTAAGTCTACAACAAGGCAAACTGTAAATTTAACATTTGCTAATAGAAGCAGTTCCACCAGTTACCCTGCTTGACTAACTTTAACACATTAGTGCACAGACATTCCACTATATATTGTAATAAAGACTGTCTATAATAATTATGCATAGAAAATACTGACTGAAATCTATTCACAATCAGAGACAATGAAAATATAGAAATGTATAGAATTTGAATTTAAGAACTTTCCCAGCTGAGTGCCTTAGAAACAGCATATTACCTCACTCTAGAGCAGCAGTTCTTAACCTGTGGTTCTGCAACCCCTTTGGGGGTCAAATAATGCTCTCACATGGGTTGTGAACATGCTGTAAAGCCAGTAGTTAGTGTAGGACCCTTTATATAAGGATTTCTGTATGGTGACAACAGGCCCGACTATCCACTTGATACATGATGATGTACAACCTGAACATCATTGTGTGATATCACCTTAGGGGGTCATGGTCTCAACAAAGTTGAGAACTGCTGCTTTAGAGAGAATGATATTTTATTTTAAATCTACTTTCCCAATCTACATGAGAATTTTTTTCTTTATCTGGTGTTATTGATCCTTTAAAATCCCTGTTTATTTAAATTCATTCGAAGCATTTCTTTTTATAATATTTTAATAAAGAAAGATAATGGAAAGAAGCATTTGGTAAAAACCATTAGCTGAAAAAAGTTATATCTTATTCTATACATTATAACGCTTTCTTGTGGATATTTTTGTTGTGTCTCAAAGTCAATATGTTCATAAAAATTTTTATCCTACATTCTCAGCAATTAAATATCCTATGTGCATTCTGTGGAATGCTTTCCCACATGCTCTACAATTGAATGGTTTCCCCACTGTGTGAACACTCTGGTGTAACTGAAGATTACTCTTTGTAGAGAATGTTTTCCCACATTCTCTAAATTGAATGGTTATTCCCCTGTGTGAAGTCTCTGGTGTTCCTTAAGATGAAGCTTCTTTCCGACATTCTGTACAAGTTAATGCTTTCTCCCCTGTATGAAGTCTCTGGTGTAACTTTAGTCTACTCTGCACAGAAAATGCTTTCCCACATTCTGAACAAGTGAATGGTTTCTCCCCTGTGTGAAGTCTCTGGTGTTCCTTAAGATTATACTTCCTAGAGAATGCTTTCCCACATTCTGTACAAGCAAATGGCTTCTCCCCTGTGTGAAGTCTCTGGTGTTCCTTAAGATGAGACTTCTGATAGAATGCTTTCGCACATTCTGTACAAGTGAATGGTTTCTCCCTTGTGTGGACTCTCTGATGCATTTTTAGACTACTCTGCACAGAGAATGCTTTCTCACATCCTGAACAAGTGAATAGCTTGTCCCCTGTATGAAGTCTCTGGTGTGACTTTAGTCTACTCTGCACAGAGAATGCTTTTCCACATTCTGTGCAAATGAATGGTTTCTCCCCAGTGTGAAGTCTCTGGTGTACCTTAAGAGAAGACTTCTTAGAGAATGCATTCCCACATTCTGTACAAGTGAATGGTTTCTCCCCTGTATGAAGTCTCTGGTGTAACTTTAGAGTACTCTGTGAAGAGAATGCTTTTCCACATTCTGTACAAGTGAATGGTTTCTCCCCTGTGTGAAGTCTCTG
>WMED01024891.1:0-11134 GCA_019650415.1 Pipa parva | reverse complement strand
TCTGTTTTTATTTACGATTTATACAACGTGCCAACTTTTCTGATTTTGGGGTTTGTATACAGGTGTGGTTGAGATGTGTTTGTTTAGGGAAAAATATATATTTGTGAGTTTTTCCTCTTAGCAAATATTGTGGCGGTTGTCTGCTCCAGTTCATTGCATTTTCACATTGTTGCATTATGGTGTATGGAGCTCTTTAAAATTACATAATCACAACATGCAGTTGTTTAATTTATGAACTCATGCTCAACTTGGTTTTTGCTTCAAAAGGGTTTTAAACTTTTATGGTGAAAACAGCTCACATTCTTAGATAGGGTTTAAATGGCAATGAGATGGATAGAAAGTGGACTGTCAACTGTGTTGAGAAATGAAAATTTGAAAAATGTGAACTTTGTAAAAGATCCTAATCTTTTATCTAAGGCTAATGCTGCTCATATTTATCATTAATATGATTGCTCGAGTGTTATAAAAACATGTCCAGTATCTTCACAACAAAATCGTATGACCTTGTTTGGAAAGAAATCATTGAGACAACCTCAAGGAATGTCACTTTGTTGACAGCTAGGCAAATTATCATTTTGTGAGGCCTCATGTAAGGACCTAAGGCTAAACACTAAATCTGTGCAGTTGTAGATTTATCTCTACAGAATGGTCAGTTACAAAATATCATACATTTTAATGTTTTCTATTGGCACTTATTTGTATACATAGGAGTATGTATACTTTTTTTCTTGGCTTCTGACTTTTCCATTCTGCAAGGGATCTCTGTTAATCCCTTTATGTCCAGTCTAGAGGCAATATCAGAGGCCACATCTCACACTTCCCATGAATGTGTCCTCCTCCATAAGCGAGGATGTGTGTTAAATCTGTATAAATGTTAAACTATTCACTCAGTTAATGCATACAATTTCTGGTCCTTAATATTAAGAGAAACAATAATTATTGCAATTTTTCAGTAGCACATTTTTAAACAGCACAACTAGCTGTATTGAATAATCTTCTGGTGTAGTATATATTACAGCACATTTGTTATATATAAAGTATTTTTGAAACAGCTATTATTATTATTGTCATTATGTGGACATTTTATCAAATGCTTCTGGTGATGTACAATAACTATCAAGCATTATCCATGTTACATTATGATTTTGTCATTTACTTTGAAATCCTCATTTTTGTTAGCATCTCTGTTACTGCCAGAGTGAAATCTTTCTTTTTGATAAATATTGTCAATAGTAGTTCAAGGTTTAAGGTTACAAAACAGAAGGAATTTATCTGGATTTTTACAAATGCACGTTGAAGGGCTGATGTTTTCTAACCCAAATAAGGCTCTATGATATGCATATAAATCTGTAACAAAGAAAAATAATAAAAATAGACAAAAAAATTCATGAACTCAACTTTAAATTTAACATATTTACGTGTGATTTATGGATAATACTGTTACAATCACCATATGATTTACAGCGCATACAAAATTGTCTTATTTATGTGGAAACAATAAAAAGGATTTCAGTAGTTAACTGTTCTGCAGGTCCTCCAATCAATTATAGTCTAATAAAACCTTTCAACTAATTACTTAGGATTACAATTGTATTTATCTATTGTACATCTATACTAGAATTATTTGTTTTTGCATAGTTGAAGATAATATCCTGGATGCTGAATCTCCAATACCCTAATGTGGATTAAGGGTGTATTCATTTTTAAATAAGTTTTATTCTAGCAAACAGAGCCAGTACTGTATGTGGTAGAATTTTCATTTTATACTTTGGAACTAATGGGCGACACACTGGACCATATGTACAGAGGCCCCCTTCTGAGAGTTGACACTCTAAAAGGAACATATGAAATGCAAGTTACTGTTTCTGGTTGGGTTCCAACACTTGTTTGATTGGATGGGCATGACTTTGAAGACTTTTAGAGGGTTAAACTCTATGTGCTTGCTTATAACTGCTTAAAATTGTCTACAAACTGGTCTGTGAAATGAAAAAGGTAGGTTGAAACATTACATTGACCAGTGTTACACTTCTTGCTTTCTTATTTACTTCTAACTATAAGAAATAAACCTTATAGAATTTATATCAAACACATCACTTTTTTAAGTTAAACACACAATAAAGTTTTAAATATACAGTATATGTATATAAAGAGTGTCAAAAATAGCCATAAAGCAAAAACTAGAAAAGACTGGGTACACACTCTGCTACTACAGCTTAACTATTTAATAAATTCTTAGTATTCATGGATATTAATATTACATCAAAAATCAAACTGACTATCCATGTGTATATCTATAGTAAGCTCTTTCCATGAATAGTCGCCTTACGCAACACTGGAGCCCTGCCATCAACCCCTCAATTCCCACTATTATCTGGCGAAGGCAAACAGGTGAATTCACAGCAGCATGTCTTGCAGAATCTGCTCCTTCAACAGATGCTGTTGCATGCTGAATAGCTGAATTACCTGTGCACATGCACGCAAATTGATGTGAAGAGCTCAGTAAATCCGTGACTATCTTAAACATCCACATTCGGCACATCTCAGAGTTTGTTAAATAAGCTGGACTGGAGAAGTCGCGTATGGGTGCAAATTCGGGCATTTATGTGGCTGTTCACCCTTTAATGAACAAACCCTTAAATCTTTTATCTGACAGTTATTTTGCAATCATTTTTCAGAATTGCATACATTTGGTCAAACATTTTGAGTCTGATACACATTTAGGTTTTCACAAAGATTGCTGTTTCAGTGTTTTTAGCTCTTTTAATTAGATGTAGAATCTTGTGAGGTACAATCTTCAGAATTTCTTAAGTTTCTAAACTTTACATATACATCACGTTTCTGCAAATACTCAAAATTTACAGTGTTGACCTTGGCATGCAGGATATCAGATTCTGGGCAAAATCCTGACTGATGGCAACCCATTCTTGCCTAATCAGTGCTTAAATTTTATTTTTTGTTTTTGTTTGTCAACCTACTTTTATAGGATCAACCACTTGTTCTTAGTGGACTTGAGATATGAGTAGTTTCTGGTCATTGACCCTAAATTTCAAAGTTGTGTTCCCAGAGTCACTTAGTTATTACTTTTGCCTTGTGATGTAGTGCTCCATCATTCTGGAAAAAGCACTCTTCATCACCAAATTGCTATTGGATAAGGGTTGCTTGAAGGATGTTTAGATACCATTTTTTATTCATGGCTGTGTCTTTAGACCAAACTTTGAGTAAGCCCAATTCCTTAAAGGAAAAACAACCTATACATGAATGGTCTCAGGATTGCATGACACAGGACTTATGATAGCGCTCACCATTTTTTCTCCCAAAAATAGTTTTTCCACATGTCCCAAACAGTTTGAAGAGGCTTCATCAGAAAAAATAACTCTACCCCAGTCCTCTGCAGTCCAATCCCTGCAGAATTACAGTCTGTCCTAGATGTTTTTCATGGAGAAATGTGGCTTCTTTGCTGCCAGGCCAGCCTCCAAAATCCTTTGCCTCACTGTGTGTGCAGATGCACTGACCTACCATCTGCTATGCCATAGAAAGCTCTGCACTGTTGTTAAACCAATCCCATAGCTGAATCCTTTTTAAGAGATTGTGCTAGACTTTCTTGGGTGCCCTGAATATTTCTTCACAGAACCTGAACCAATCTCTTTGAAGCTCTTGTACCATTCCCTTTTAAAGGAACCAATCTTCTCCTATAATCCAGTCAGCATGACAGAGTTATATCAGCTACCTTGTCAACCCCCCAATTCGTCACTCTCTTGTGGCAAAGTCAAATGGGTGAATTCATAACAGCATACCTACATTAATTTTCCTCATCTACAGATTCCTTCACTTGCTCATTAGTTGAAGTACTTGTGCACGCATATACAAAGTGATGTGAAGTGCTCCGTAAGATCATGACTATCAGTTGCCTGAATTAGATGCGTATTCACTATATTGCAGAGTTTGTTCAATAAGAGAACATGGGAAAGTGGGTGATCAAATTCAGGGCCATACACAACTATTCTGCCTTTAGTTTATAATGCCCCATTGAGTTTTAGCAAAATTAGCATTTTGCCTGATTAAAGTCCATTAAGATCAAACTAAATCCTGTAATGTGACAACCACAATGAGCAGCTTTCTAGTAGCAGGTCAAGTACACTGCATGGAGGCCAGTCAGACAAAATAAGTAACCCAAAACTGTACTGAGGCCCTTATTCACCAATGTGCGAAGTGAGCCGCGATGTGTCCCGACTCACTTCGCACATTGTATTATGCGCATGCTGATGTCCTGTGCGCGGACACCAGCATGCGCATTAAAGGGATTCCCCTCCCGGCGAGGAGACTCGAGTGCTCTCGCCGGGAGGGGAATCCCTTTAATGCGCATGCTGATGTCCGCGCACAGGACATCAGTATGCGCATAAAACAATGTGCGAAGTGAGTCGAACACATCGCGGCTCACTTCGCACATTGGTGAATAAGGGCCTGAATCTAGTCACTATTAACAAGTTCTTCTCTGAAAATAAAATTATATGGCTTTTCTTCTTAAAACAGAAACAGAGAAATTCCTTCTGCTACATAGATAGCATTTCCACACAAAACCAACAAGTAAATGGAATAACCAGTGCCAATGGGAAAGAGGGAGGAGGCAAATAACTTTTTAGGAAATAACAGTTATTTACCTGAGTATTTATCACTGTTTAAAAATTGTTTTTGCAAAACATTATTGAAGGCTGAGCAGTGCCTTAAGATTAGAGAAGTCACTAGCTTCAATTCTAAAAGCATAAAACAGAAGAAACTTTAAATTAATGGGCGAAATTTATTAAACTTGGAAAAGCTCGTTTTCGCTTTTCCGAGTTTAATTTTCGGACGAACACCTGGAAGTTTCTTGCGGTAAGTATCGTGAGATTTATTACAATCGATACTTGCCATCAGAGACTTTTTCTATTGAATATATCCATGGAAAGGGTAGCGATTCTTTTACATTACTGTAGTATGGCTACCTTTCCATGGAAATATTCAATAGAAAAAGTTTCTCACGGCAAGTGTTGATCGCAAAAAATCTTGCGATACTTAGCACAAGAAACTTCCGGGTGTTCGCCCGATTAAACTCAGAAACTCGGCTTTTCCAAGTTTAATAAATTTCGTTAGGGTGTAAGTCTGTGTTAAAAAAACCTGAACTGAACGCTAAATAAATAATGAATTTCACAAATAGATCTTCATTTTTTGATTTGCATATTAAAGTTCATTCCTTCCAGAAACAAACCATTCTTGCTGTGAGTGTAACAGTAAATTTGATTCACTAAATAAAAAATGTCCCACTGCAGTTCAATGAAATGGTTTCCTAAAACAAAAAACACATCAAATACCACATATTTGATGAAGTTCAAATGTATGTACAAATGATATGTGAAAGAGCAATGCAAAATAGACCAATCTATCATGAAATGTACGGCAAAGTAAAGAATGTTATTAGTTTAAAGTTGATAAATTGGAAATTATTGTTAATATGTGAAAATCAATAAAAAAAATATTGTTAAAAAAATACCACATTTTTATTTTGTGGTATTTAATTTTTTTGCCAATTGTTTGGAAATCAGTCAGATGAGATACATTAAAAACTGAGGTAGATGTTTGTATATAGTGATAGTTTCACTCATCCCTACAGAGGTAAAAATATGTTTACAACTATATCTCTTTAATCATCCAGTATATGAGAACACTTAGTCCACTGTCAATATTGGGGCACCTTTACTAAAGTCGAACAGACGTTTTGACTAGTAAATGCAGGGGAAACAGCCTATATTTAACAATATCACTGATTTCTCCAAATGACTAAACTGTTCAAACCGTTTTATCTCCCAAAAGAATTCTCCACCCTCAGACTGGTGTAAACCCATTATTCCCTGTGGAGTTGGTCCCGTCATTTAGCCTAAGTCCAAAATATTTTCCCACTGAAAAGAGACATCGATATTGATCTGTATTGGGAGGAACCCTCATAGAAAAGCATTGCAAAGTGTGCCCATGATAATGATTTATTTCAGTGGGGAAATATTTTTAGAGATCTTTTGTAAATCAGGGGAGAAAAGAAGGAAAAAGAAATTGACAGCAAAGGGAGGTGAAGTCAGTCGGTATGGTGGAACTGGTCTTAGTAAATATGTCTCATTAATATGTATAAACAGGGCTGGCTCTCCCATTAGGCAGTATAGGCAGATGCTAGGGGCGCCGGGTGTACAGGGGGGCGCTCGCGTGCATTTTTTTTTTTACTAGCGATGTTGGAGGTGAGTGGGGGGCGCTGGGCTGGGGGGGTGTTGCGGGGCGTGGGGGGGGCGTCACGGGATGGGGGGGCACCGAGTTGGGGTTGCCTAGGGTGCCAATAGGGCCAGAGCCACTACTGTGTATAAACAATGGTTTTAAGAAAAAAACCCTTAAGACAGATATTTTGATTGTGAATTTAAAAACAGTTGTATTTGGATATTGTAAGGAAGCTCTCAAATTATGCTAGTTTGTAAATTGGTACATGGTGTAATATAATTTTGAAGTTGTTGCAGAGAAAACACAAGGATGCTAAAGGACAGGAAATAATTAAGTGATTGATGTGTTGGGACTTCTTGTAATATAAATCCCAAAGAAATAACAAATATTCTGAATTGCAAAATCTTATTTGACAAGTTCATTTTACATTCTTTACCTATATTCTGCATTCGGTATCAAGGAATAAACAAAGATTGGCATTCAGTTTCAGTAGAATGCAGATGTATGTGCTTGGAATGTTAATGAAGTCACCACATAATACACCAACCACTTTAGCATGCAAGAATTGTTTTGATCACATCCTGTTTGTTATGGTGAAATGGGCAAGATTTTGTCTATGAGAGTTATTACTTATTCAACTGAATTTTCTAATGCTAAAAATATTGGAAAGTTAGAAACACCCAGATAAGCAGTAGATCATTTAGGAACACCTCTGTGACATTGCTGACTTTAAACTATTGTAGCTTTGAATTAGACAGTTTTATAGGATTTTAGCTATATGTCAGGCTCTCATCCTCATCGCAGCCTTATGTTGACGTTATGTTATGGATCATAAATAGGCAGTATGTTTATCATGATAGTTTTTCTTTTTTTCATTTTCATTATGCTTTAATTTAACTGCTGATGATGAAAATAGGGACTAAAACAAAAGTATCAAGACAGGAATAATTAGAAAGTGCAATCTAATGTGTAATGTACTTGGTGAAATTACCAGCGGTGGTAAATTTTCATTTTTCATTTTCAGAAACTTTTCGATCTCAACTTTTTGATGTAAAGGTAGCCATATTACTAATGTAAAGTATATCTACCTTTCTGTCGAAAAACTTGATCAAAAAGTTTAGATTGGTAAACATCGATAGCGATATTTACCGCAAGAAACTTCCAAGATCTCGTGGGAGTAAACTCAGAAAAACGAAATCGGGCTTTTCCGAGTTTATTAAATTTCGCACTAGAATGTAATGAGATTATATACTATGATTAAAAAAATGTATGATAAATTCTTGAAAATGGTATGGTGAATGCATAGTGTATTCATTTAAGCATATACTTATGGTTTTAACTGAAGAATTAAATGGCACTCGTAAAAAGTACCTTGTATCACTTGCTTCATTAACTATTTTGGGTTCTATACACAACAGAAAAAAAATATTACTCACATGTGATGACACATAGGCACTAGGTACCCAGTTGAGGGGCTGCAAATTTAGTTTATTATTCATCTACAGTACTCATCTACCTACACATTCTAAGGCAGTCAGTAACTAACCTAAGGAATTATATATAATTATAATTTACACATACAGTCTCTCCAAATCCCCTTAAACTGGTGAAATGATCATTTTGAATGAGGCCATTCAATAATCCTATATCAATGGTACAGTTTTAAGTTTATCATTCATAACACCTGCATCACTTTCACCTCTTTAGATAGATGTAGTGCACAAAGGTCAGTTATTGCTGACAAACTAGGTTTAACTGGAAGGGAAATGCAAATTCATTTTCATCTGCTATAAAGTCTAATCGAAAAAGCAGAGGACACTGCAGGGTAGGATTTTTTTTTTTTTACTTTTGGCATACAATTGCATGATGATACTCCGCCAAATGACACTGTAGTAAGCCTCCAGGAATTAAACACCTGCAAACAGCTTCTATCTGATAAAAATTTTGCCCTGCTGTGCATTTTTTTCACAGCATTATTACTCTTCCTAAATGGAATCTGCTGATATCAGAAACATAGAAATGAACTGTTTCATTTCTTTATAACCATCATATGCCAAATGGCTTTGAGGGGTGTCAAGAAAGCCCTATGGAAATCTAAGTGGTATGGAAGCATCAAACTAAATAGTCATTTAAGAGAATTCTAATGGATTGCCTAAAGTCACCAAGTCATTTTAGGTTTTATGTTGCAGAAAGAGTTAGCAGAGTTTGATATATCAGACTGTAATGTAGAAATTATGTAAAACATATGATATACTTGCAGGTTAAGTTAGGAAGAAGTTAAGGATTGATATGGATTTGCATTAGTGAGCTGATATCTGAGATCATAATGTCTGGACACCATTCATGTTCAACACTTTACTGCTGTGAAAGGCATGACTAACAACTCGAACATCTGTTGACCTGTGAAAATGAAAGGTGCTGGTGGGAATATATATATATATATATATATATATATATATAGAGAGAGAGAGAGAGAGAGAGAGAGAGAGAGAGAGAGAGAGAGAGAGAGTCTTCTGTGTACAGTGCCATATCTATGCTTTATGATGGTGTATAGTCATAATATTAGTCTGCTTGGTCTTTGTGAAAAACATATTAAGTTATTGTTCAATAATACCGCTGATATGGTTTTGCATGGATATCTTCCAATTCGTATCATATAGTGTCTATGCCAAACTGGACTTCCAGAGGGATCCCACCCCACCCTCACACACATAAGGAAAAACAGCTAAACGGCATCCATAACATATAGATGCAGCTTTCTTCACAACAAACAAGCTAACAACGTTTCAGGAGGAAACTCCTCCACCTGATAAAGGGAGGAGTTTCCCCCCAAATCGTCCTTAACTTGTTTATTGATGGCACATTAAAAGCTGCATTTATATTTTATGGACGCCGTTGGACTGTTTTTCCTTTTACATGGACATCTACATACATGTCAAGAAAGGTTTTTTTACAATATTTTATAAGGAAAAGAGTTTTGCATTGCTGTTGCCATAAAGGTATTACATACATCTAACATTGTATCACATTTTAACACTGATCTAATAACTCAAAAAAAAGGAATTGACCAAAGTCAAGCCAATTGCACAGGCTTTCATAGGATGTTAAATCTAATGAACCCCTTAATCACTGCCTAGTATTAATTAGATATTGTATTAATGCAGTACTATGTATCTCTGAATTAATATGCATAAAATACATCATTGGAATTATATTCATATTGTTAACTGATTAAATATACATTTTTTTTTCAATTAAACCCAAGTGGTAGTGACCTAAGTTCCTCCTTCCAGCCCATATAACCAACTTTTATTGTCAAAACATAATACTCCCAAATCCAAGAAAATATCTACACAGTAGAGGAGTCAAATAGAACTTCAGGGGGGTCCCAAGAGTGGATTCAAGCAGGTTTCCCATCAAACATATAGTTGCAGTTCTTTAATGACAACCTTATCCCAGACATTAATATTTACTAAAGTTAAAAAACCATATCACTGTTTTTTGCCATTTTTCCCCATTTTTTTGTAACCATATTTTCCTCTTCCCCTCATTTTTGAAATTTGACAAAAAATGTATCAATATCGATAAAAATTAGTATTGATGCAGTAATACTGCTACAATTAACATTAATATCATTAGGGCCCTTTAATATCAATAACATTATTGATATTGCCGATTATTACGCCAGAATCTTAGAAAAATTTTACAGGCTCATAGGGAATAATGGATTTTTGCCACCCTCAACCAAGCAGAAATGTTGTATTAGTAAAAATAAGTTGGAACAGACTTAGTAAATTGTGAAAGGGGCAAAAAATGGTAAAATATGGCTAATACAGTTTTCTGACTTTAGTAAATATGCCCCAAATAAATTGTGTATTCCTAACTGAGAGCTGGATATCCACTAAATCCTTGGGTACGACCTTTTTATTAACTAGTGTTGAGCTGAGCTTTCTTTTGGTTTAAACTCATGCTTGAGTGACCATTGCACCTGTGGAAGCGGCCCTATGAAGCTCCCTAATAGCTAGGCCAACATCTTCAACAAGAACTTCCAGCCCTAAAGACCTAGGGCAGCGGTGGCAAACCTATGGCACACATGCCAGAGGGAACTCATTGATGAGTAACATCACTTATCGGCATCCGGTGCTGAAAAGGTTCACCTCCACTGATCTAGGAGTACATTTTCTCCAGATGGTCTGTCTTCTCTCAGCAGATTATCAGTTTACAATGATCCTAGGTTCATTGGCATCCACAGAAAGAAATGTAAGGGTGGAGGGCAACGTCTTCACATTTTTTTGATGCTTTGCATGATGCTGCAGTGGAATAGTGAGCGCTGACATATTGTGCCATCCATTAGACATATAGAACAGGACAGTGGTGTGCTTTTTAGGAGGCTAGGACTACTCCTGTTGCACCATTTTGGGTTGAGGAGGCCATGGACCATGGCAGTCTTCCATGGGGGGGTACTTGCCATCTTCTCTTGCCCCCACCTTCAGACGCCTATGCCTAGGATGTACATACACAAAAAATGTTTGACCCAACTGTACTCTGGGACATTCTTAACAACCTGTGAAATTTTATTAAAAAAGAAAGAAACAACCTGTTACTACTGTAAATTACCATCAGTTGGCATCAAAGATACAGAAATAGACAATAATGAATATTTACAACAAACAAATAGTGGGTGGATTATCAGTACACATGTCTAAATTACAGAGCCCAAATTACCTCTGCTCAAACATTGCTAATATCAGAACAATGCTACATCATACACAATCAAAGAAGTGCTAATTGCATAAACTGAAAGAAGCACAACTAAAAACAGTATTCAAAACAATACTTGCCAATTGTAACGGTATTTACCTCGGTCTCGGGCCTTCCTGGCGTTCCAGCACTGGCAATGGCT
>WMED01024890.1:0-11134 GCA_019650415.1 Pipa parva | reverse complement strand
AGGCCTCTCTCATCTTTTTAAGTGGTGGAACTTGCACTATTGGTGACTGACTAAATACCTGTACTTGAGGGCTAGGAGTGTAATGAAAAAGCTATTAATGAATTTCAAACATTAGGGAAGGTGGGAGGAAATAGAACTCAAAATGTTTTGTTGTTACTCTTCTGTTATAAGCTCATATCAAAACAAACGCATAATACTCATGTTGACTATTTCCTAATGAATATGTTTTTCTGTACACAAAATGGATAGATGGTATCCTTGTTGTGACCACAGTGGATTTTCTACTGAAACATCTGATACACACATAATTTTTCTAATTAAAAGAATGACATTAAGACACAACAAAATGCCTGGGTGCTGAGATGCCATTTACAGGCAAGAAACAATGATTTTACTAACAAAATAACCTATATTATTCAGCACAAATATTTTCACCACATTTCTTAATCTTTATTTGTACCTCATGGTTTAGACGTGTTATCTGTTGTTTGGTTTCTTCTGCAGTAATAAAAAGTATTGCTGGATTGAATTCAGAAACATCTGTGGACATTAGAATAACGGTTAATAAAAATATTAAATAATATCACTGTTTAGTAAAGATATAAATATGAATCTACTATAGTTTTACAAAAACATGTTATTTCTATTTTTTTATTCCATTCTTCTGGATTTTCAATTGGCTAAAGTTTGCCAAAAGCTAGTTACTCTATTTTAATACTGTATATCTTCAATTCGAACAAGTTATTAATGTCAAAGATTTTGATAAAACGGATTTCCAGAATTGCTGCCATTATTTTTTTTCTGTGCAAATGAAATACTTATATATTTTTTTAAATGTAGAGTCTTTTATTTTGCAGATCTGCTTGAATTTAAAAATCCTTGAACTGGAAATCTTAAATGATGTTGTGAATTGAAGTTGGTGATCTGCAGTTATAATCACAAAGCTCCACTATATTTAATTATCATCAATAAAAAAATATGGCAGATAATTACATACATAAGAAAGTATCTATTACTGATAATATATATATATATATTATGTTTAAAATATATATGTAGAAGGCCAGTGCTTCAAAGGCACAGTCCAGTCCAATTAATAAAAAGTAATGTGTGTTCTAAATGCAGAAATGTTTTTTCACTAATATACCTAGTCAGTCTTTTATGTGAGCAAAGCAATTAATTGTGCCTCCTGCGTAGCGGCACACAGCTCTTCTGTGTATTTCTTCTAGTCAGATGGATGCAGCATTCTTTCACCATTGACATAATGGTATCTCAGGAAGGTCAAAGGTAAAAGTTATTGTAGTACCGCTGACATTTACAATAGTTTCAGGTAATGGTGAATATTGTCAGTCAGTAGCAACAGCCCATTGATACTGGGCATAAGAGAGAGAGACAAAATCCATATAAAAAGATAGTCAATATTTTAGCCCTCTCTCTAGGGCTTTTAGTGCTTTCTTAAATAATTGCTTGTACTGGGCCAACAACAACTTTAAGAATTAAAAAAAAGGTGTATTGCAGTTTAAAGTTTCTGATTGGTTGTTTGGAATTATTAAGTCTGTCAGTAAATTCTTCAATTTAAGATTCCAAACTGAACTGCTGAAGAGGAAGTAGGTGAGAGAGGGAAGGAGCTTCAGTACCAAACTGGCCCTAAATTGCCAAGGATGGAAATAAGTAAATAATTTATACTTCAAAAAGTGTTTATTAAACTTTTATTTAAAAGTGCCAAATAGACTGGCAGACTAAATTGTTGCTTAACAAAGACATTGGTTTAGATGAGAGAAGGATAATGATCACTTTTTAATATTTGCTGGTAAAATAATTATCAGCAGTCTACTGCATGATATATTTATTTCTGCACATTTTGGGCCTTGGGATATAAGGTTTCTCTGTATGGCAAGAAATTACAATACTGTGATTCAAGCTAATGCTTTAAAAAATAAATGAATTGACACTTTACAAAGTTATTTAAAATATTAAATACCATATTTATATTATTCATTGTTCATTAAAAATACTTCTTTATCTATATTTATTTTTATTTATAGGGTAAACATTATTTATTATATCCCTTTAAACCCTGTTAAAGAGGTGATCTAGTACCCTTAACACAGTACAGATGTACAGAAAAAAATTTCCCATCCCTCGTTAAGTAAAGTAATACACTTAAGCATTCACTCTCTCTAGAGCTAAATTTGCTTGAGCTCAACTGACGAGTGCCTGACAGTATCAACAGTGATGGGGTAAAATCATGTAGCCACTGTTAACATTATGCAACTTAAAGATAACTTTCAAACAGATTTTTACAAGGGTCAACAACATATGTTGACAATTGTCATCCTCACTTGCATGCTGCTGATTTAAATTTTTATTGCTGTTTACATTTCAGCAAACTACTATTTTGGACAATACAATGTAGTAGCACTCCAGCAATGAACAAGCAGTCAAAGGTGATAATTAACAGTGAAAAGATGTTTGACATATGAACACACATACAGTACACAGATCTATGATTGTGTAACTGCTACTTTTATTTATAACAATATTAAAAGTGTTAAAGGATTCTGAAATATCTACACACTTTTTATTGTGATTTATTAAAGATCATACCTTTTACAGTTTGTCTTGCTTCTTGTCGTATACGATATGCTTCAAAATCAAAAGCTTGACCTTCATCATTACGATTGTGGTCCTCAATCCCATCCACTACTCTGTTTACAATAAAACAATCAGGATATTTACAAGTCCACACAAACAGTGCACAATATAAATGTGGAGCATACAACTATGTGATTTGTTTTCCAGAGCTGTATTATAAATCACCTCATTGGAGTGAAAAATGAAAAGCACATTTTACCATTTACTTCTCTGTTGTGGATATATACATAAAAATCAGCACACTATTAAATGTAAACTACACAACCTCTATGATGAAATTGCCTCTATTTTATTTTTTATACTGTACATAATTTGTACAAGACATTTAAGTTGGTACAAGGCGTGCCCTTTCAGTGGTGTGTACTTGCTTCAGCCTTAACACTAACTGGGTCTGAAGCAAACAAATGAACATATCTGATTCTCACTTTATTAGGTATTTTCAAATTACCCATAATGTTTCCCTGGTACCCATGGTAAGACATAATTTGAAGAGGTGAACACACAAAAATAGACATGGTGCTCACAGTTCATAACTGGGCAAATGAACATTGTGGTTTATAACATAAATTAAATGATATAGTACACAAGATCTGTCTACAGTGCCAGTAAAATAAAAACAAGTACATAGATCTCTATGAAGAATTTATAAAGTAAAAAAATATTAGGAAAACTTATATTGCAACATTTCTTTGACCTTCTTTGCTTGCAATTTTTCAGTTCAAAATGTTTCCTTCCTTTTTTCACCTTATAATTCATGTGAGTGTCTTACTTTTCATCTCTCTCTGTCTTTCTGTTTATAATTGCACATACACATTTTTGATCCCTGCCTGGGATCAAACTCAGTTTGAAATGTTAGACTTTTGGGTGCTGTCTCTTTGGGTGCAGACTGTTTGAATCTGGATAGGAGGGGGGGGGGGGCTCTAAGCTAACTGTGGAAATATACTGTATATATATATATATGAACTACAAACTCTTTATTAAATAATAACATTGAAATTAACAGGAAAAAAATCAGACAGGATGTGATGCAATGATATAAAGGACTGTTATCACCTTGATAAATGTCCTCTCTGAGTTCCCTACCACCTGAACATCTATTTGAACACCCAGACACTTTATAAAATATTGAGTTTGTTATGAGGCCTGTCACAGACTTATATTGGCATTCTTATAATGATTGTCTTTAAACTACAAACATATTTGAGGCACCTGTGCAAAAAAACAGTTTTAACAAGATGGCAAATGACAACAATATCATAATATTTTGCAAACACAAATGTCATGATGAAGTAGTTGCTCTGTAATTATCTTGCAGCTTCAGGCAAATTCTTACAGCGCTGCTGAATGTATAAACTGTAACACAGTATATAATGATTTTAAATACTTGCTTTTTTTATATGTTGTGACATGTTCTATGAATATTTCAATTTTAGTTGATTTTCTCAACTAGTCTTTTGTTGGTGAATGTTGTCAGTCATACAAATCTGGCACCATGTATGTGTAGCTGCCAGATGCTCAACAACTGGGTCAAAATCTTTATTTCTAATGTGCCAAGATACAGTAAAAATGTAATGTACAGTAGATAAGACAGCACTATTATTAGAAGTAAAATATTCTGGAGATAGCATTTGTATCTAAAAATAAAAGCACTATAGTTTACTCCTAAAACACTAACAGGCTTATTCATCAAAGTGAGAATTTGATTGTCATCACTATGGGGTCACTACGCTCCGATAGTCACAAATTATTTTCTATTTATTCATTAAATAAAGAGGATACCCATTGAAAAGACACTTCAGTAGTCATCTCTTGTATAGTATGGCATAGTCAGTTAGACAGTAAGACCCCCGCCATTAGTTCCATATTTAGCAGTTTCAATCTCCCACAGTAAAACTGACAAATGCAACACAACCTTGTTAAATTCACTACTGCAACAGACTCTGATGCTTGATGAATAGGCAACGTGATCAGTAAGTTCACAATTGTCACAAGCTGTCAAATTATTCTTGAATTCATCACATTGCTTTACTGAATAATACTCAAAGATGGGGATGTGGTGAATAAATGTCAAGTCACACCTTTGCACGACTATTTGGCCTTTCATGAATAAGCCCCTCAATGTGATATTTATACTGTATATTTAGTGCCATAAAGCTCAAGCTTATCAAGGTTTAAATGAACTATAATACTCAGTTGCCTCAGTGTTGATGCATCATATAATAATATCAAAGTTAATTACTCAAAAATTAAATGTAAGAATAAAAAAAAGTGAAAATTCTCTAAACTTCAAAATACAGTATACTGTACCCTTTATCAAATTACCTGCGTAATCCCCAGTGTAATAAAGATTCAGCCAGTCAATCCTACACAAGTCCCATTTGTGAATCATGACAGGAGTAGTGGGACTGGTGTCTTCATGACAGCAAAACAACATGAGAGCTCACTGCTTTTTTGCAAATTTGATCTCTTAGCACAAAACATCTAGGTTTATTGGAATTACTTTCATTTCCCAAAAAGATTGGTGCATCAGAAAATAGTGCATAATTCCCACCAATGCTAGATTTTCATGTAAAATTTATTCCATATTGGCAAAAATGCATGTTACATATCTAGCCTTTAAGCATTGTTTGTTATAGCCGACCTATATAAATCAGATAATCTAAAAAATATTAAAACATAGTTTACTGTATATGTATATGGACATTTTTTTAAAACTTTCATTAAAAAAGTTAGAGAGATCTTTATAGTAATGTTATTAACAGATCATTATTTAGGTGGCAAATACTTTAAAGATACATAGTACAATTCATGCAAATATACACATGATTTAATGATCAATAACATAGCTTTGATTGAACTAAAGTAGTTTCAGAAAGAAATTGGTATAGATTGAATCCACCTGGATGAATGACATACTACACGGTGAGAATGTGCGGGTTCGTGACAGTTAACCTTCTTGTTACAACTTGTTCAATATATTGGGAAGGCCGAGGAACAGAAAATAAGTCTTCAGCAGACAAATATATGAAATTAGAATAAATAAGAGAAAAGAGGGAAGGGAAAACATCTGCACACTTTACAGAGGTACTAAATATGGTCAGAGTAGAAAAATAAGAAGATAAAATCTAACTTTTATTGAGAATATTAAAATTACCCATTGAATTCAAATTCAACAATCGGAACAGAACCATGATAAATGTGATTGCAGAGGAGTATAGTAGGGAGTGAGGAACAAAGTGGTAGATTCCTTTAGTGAGTTAACCAATGCGCGTTTCGCTCCTCTGGGGAGCTTTTTCAAGGTAAGTATTATAGAACTATGCTCACTATTAGTTCAGATTTAGCAACACATTTAGCACCTTTACTTATATCACTTTGATTAACTGGGAGTTGTTGTGGTGGGGTTTTTCCTTCTCCTTTTTTCCCTTTTTTTTGTATTAAATATATTAAATTGTCATCTCTATGTAATTGTAAGTTTCACGTTGTTTTCAAAATGTGGCTTTTGTGGAAGAATTTCTACCAAAAAGTGCTTTCTTGTGCTAAGAGCAAAGCCAAGAGATTCTTCAGTGCACAAAAATATAATGTATGGGTTACTAAACAATGACAGCAAGTGCCATTAAGTCAAACATTGAAATGTCTGAAAGGAGGACCTTTGTATGTAGAAAAACTAGTGAATACTACATAGATGAATGTATGCAGCTAAAAGTAAAGAACAGAAGAGGTTCCCTGCAGGGCTGGGGCTGCTTTTTGGTGATTTTGTAACAATTATTGTAATAGTCAGATCAGAAACAAGCAGATCTTTTCAATGAAACATGCAATAAACAAACATTGCATAGATAGCAAAGGTCAGGTGATAAAAAAACTATTTTTGTCAAAAAGAAGCATGGCAGTGCACTTGTACCTGTATGTTTTTATAGCATGAAATACTTTCACTTCACAATATTTCTTTATATAGCCTTAGTTGTGTATATTTAGTCAGTTTGTTTTTAGGGGTTTTTTTAAGTAACTGTTTTTGCCATTTGATAATATATAAATGAGCCTATAAACATATGATTACCTAGAGAAACACAACAAACACACACAGGGAAAACGGCAGAGGAATAATGAAGTCACCTGGGACTTAAATCCGGAGGTCCAAGGCTTGTAACAGTGGGCAAATTAAGCATTAGGTTCCTCTCTTGTTTTCTGTTGCTAAGGATAGGTTCATTTTCGTGCTTTGCCTTTGTTGGATATGGATTAGAAACTCTTAACGGAGACTTAAAAGGAACTGATCCTGAGAATGACTTTAAATTAATCCCCAGAGAGCTATTATTGTTCATAGATTTCTTATATTTTGAGGTTGTGTTCCGAGTACGAATTGGAGAGGGGGATGAGAGTTCTTCTTCTCCAGTATCTTCATCTTCATCTTCTACAATTGATGATAGCTTTTTATTTATACTGCCATTACCCCGGGGTTCTGTCTGAAAGATAAAGGTGAATAGTTTTATATAGAATTTCCAAAGAAAAAGGTTGAATTATTTTGAAAAACAAAATGACCTTTTCCGAATATATTGATACTAATGAAGATTATAATACTTGAATTATTTCTGCATGATCCTACACAATTACGGATTTTCATAATTCACTTTAAAACATGCAGTTTGTATAAATACAAAAGGTATTTATATCTTTATAAAAAAAATATCAAAATGGTGACTGGTGATGTCCTGATAATGAAGTATGATCTGCTCACTAATGTAAATGTTATGTTTCCTGTATATTACACACCAACAACCAAGTTCTATTAATATGCATTATCATAAAATAATTTATTTATACCCCTGCAAAGGTTCCCATTGAAGGATTAGATACTAACAAATAAAGTTATCATTCTAACCCAGTAACATGGACAAAAGAAACAAATGGAATTTAAAGATGAACGAGCACATACACATAAGGTTGATCATAAGGACTCTGATTTTACATTTTGAATCCCCCCCCAAATAAATAACATTGCAATAAAAAAAAACAGGAAATTGAGATTCTAAAATATAGAATTGGTTTGTCTTTTCCAATAATTTATGCAGATTGGTTTAGTTGAGGTAATGAATTCTTCAGGGACAAATCAAATGCAAACATATTCAGTAATTAATGTCAAATGCCTTTGACTAATATTCTGTAAATAATCATAGATCCTTTATTTATCCTACAGTGAAATATTAACCAGGATAGATTACTGAAAAAATAACTTGGATTTAGCCAGCTTTACTATCCCTTAGTAATTTATTACATAATGGCAAAATATTGTAGGAAAGTGTTCATTTTAAGAACAGGAAGAGTAATATTTTTAATTAAAAAGAAAAGTTGAATGGAAGCAAATATAGGGTGGGATTTGCTTTCCTTTATTTATTTACATTTTCAATAGGGTAAAAAGGAGCAGCTTTTTAGGGGTACAGGATCTTTCTCCTCTGCATTATTGCATGTTCTCCGCTGCATACCTGGATAAAACTTCCCATAATAAGTGTCCCATTTGAGTTATTGACCTCAGTTTCTAAAATAAAAGCAGTGGTCATAAATATGGTAACATAGAAAAACAAGATCTCCGGCACTCCCATGTAAAAACTTCAGAGTTTCTTAACAATGATTAAAATCCAGGAATCATAATATCCTTAGGAGGTGCCTAACTGCTTTTATCCACTGCACTTATGATTCCTAGATTTTAATCATTATTAATAAAATCTGAAGTTTTTACATGGGAGTGCCAGAGATCTTGTTTTTCTATGGTACCAGATTGGGCTCTTATCTCCATGGCACCCACTACTTTTCTACAATATTAAGAGGTATTATTCACATACCACAAAGGATTTGAGCGGCTTTGTTTCTCTACGTCATAAATATGGTTCCATAACAGTATTTAAAAGAACAGTAATGCCAAAAACTGATAGTTCCAAAAACTGATTTATATATTGAATCTGTTTTAATTTGTGTCTAAGAAGTAAGATATTTAGCTGTTTACCTTAAAAAATTGGGCTCTAGGGCACACTTTCTGTTAATGTATTATCTAAAGTATCATAGAAAACAATGGGGCTGGGTGAGGTCTTTCTCACAAAATATTTGCCACAGTAAAGATAAGAACAGACAGAAAGCAATAACATTTATAAATTCATTTTGAAGATAACATTTTTACAAGTTCTGTATTTGAATAACTGCCATGCTAATCCAAATGGGAATTTGATTTTGGTGTTATTGTCCCTTTAAAGTATATCTGGCTATTTATTTATCTAGTTATCAATCCTGTTCTCCATTTTGCTTTCTTAAGTTTCCTTCAATTTTTAGTCTCAGCTGATTGTGAATGGGGTTAACATGCTGATTCACCAAGTGGAATATATCCTGGCATTTGCCAAACTTGTCCTGCACTTTTGCCTGTTGGAACTCCTTCACATTTTCTTCAGATTTGACAACCAGTCACAGACATGAACTCCAAAACTAAAAGCCTTATATTAGAAAAGGGAAATCTATGGAACTTCAAACAGAAAAGTACCTTTCATTATATTTACATATGTGCTGGAATCAGTATACAGGCTATACATATACAGGTGTGCATTATATATACCACATCTAGACTACACTGAAGAGTTTTAGGTTAGCTACAGTGAAATGAAGGGTGGGCTTATGAATTGCACCATGATATTTATTTCCACAAAACCAAAGTAAACAATTTGTAGAGCCTTCTGGATTAGTCTTTATTTTAATTTAGGCATACAAAACTATGTGCCTTATCCACAATAAAATATCTCACATCTGTAGTAGGGAAATCTTTAAACCAAAAAAAGCCTGCCATAAAATTGTCAGTGTCTTCTAATATGATAATGCTTCACCTAGTTTACTTATGTAAACTAACATGTTAAACGATATATAATCACAGCAGGTATGTACTAAATCTATGCTGGCACAGTAAATGATGTTAAGCAGCAGCTGAATTGTATGCTCAGTTAGTGTATACATGGGTATATAAATGCCAGCAATTATAGGTTCTAAATGTACTGTACCTGTGATAAAGTAGACTTGCAGGAGAGTCTTGACATTCTCTAAAACAAACAAACAAACAACAAAAAGATCCAAACTCAGTAGACTTTAATGATAAAATATACTTCTATACACACACAAACACATACACACACGATTCTAAGCTACAAAAGATATATTCATCAGGACCAAGCTGAGAATATTTGGAATTGATATCTGGTTTGGGAGAACTTTGTGTATTATAAGAACAGTGTAGATCAATTTCATTACATATGTACAGATAAAGCAGACTTTATTGCAACATCTGGCACTGGATATCATGCCTTTTTTACTTGCTGATTTTTTAAAAAAATTTTTATTGTACTTTATATACAGTCTGAATTATCTGTACAAAACAATATAATCATATATGGGTAAGAATTATAGAAATGCCACATGGATACTTTAGAATCAAAGATGCGGGTAGAAGCTGGGGTACCTTGTCATTATCAAATTACCCTTTATTGATCTAAAAAATTTGGATTTATCAATTTACTCTGAAAGCGCTATATGAAAAAGATTTTTGGTTGATGTTAGTAATGCATAAGCTGCAGATAAAGTAATAATTCACTAGTATATCTGGGAAGTTGCCATATTTCTCCTGGAGACTTTAGGCTTGCAAAGCCTACTCAACCCTAACAATTTATGTCACTAAACCCTGCCTCCGTTCCCCTGAAAATAGCATAAAGCTGATCTCTGGGCCTTTGGTGCCCAAGATTTCCCAGGTATGCTCACTAGGTTAGAAACCTAGTTCTGTGTGTTTTACAAGAAGCAATGGCATCATAAGTTTACAAAATGCTTGAATTTCTTCATCTGCTCATTACAGAATCACATCAATTGCAATCTATTTTTTTCTTAGCGTAATTCAGTCATTGTTTAGGGTCGGAGCAGTGTCAATTTTATGCTGCAAAATAAATGTATATTTTCATGATTATTAAAGTACTGACATCACAACATACACAAACACACACATATACACACATACACACACATACAGAATTTCTGGACATCATAAAACTACTCTAAACAAAACAATCCTGCAACTGAGTGATGTAATAAAGAGAAAAAAGCAAAACAAAAAAAGCTCTTTGGATATTATGAATATAATTGTCCAGTTATGGGCTATTCCAAACCATTCTAATCAGAATCTGCTTTGGACTGGAGCTTTCAAAATTTGTTCGATAACTCACTTCTTCTTTAAATGGTAACCTTAAAAGATATCCACTGCTAGACTAATTAAAATAATTCATATCTAATAAATGCCTGAGTAATTAAGATTAATCAGAGTTCACTAGAGCAGGGTTTCTCCACTCCAGTTCTTAAGTATCCAAACAAATCATGTTAAAACTTGGCTTTTGCTTTCAAGACTGCACATGTGCTAAGTCATTACATATCTCACTTAGTCATTACATATCTCACTTAGTCATTACATATCTCA
>WMED01024889.1:0-11134 GCA_019650415.1 Pipa parva | reverse complement strand
TAAGTGGTGGAACTTGCACTATTGGTGACTGACTAAATACTTTTTTCCCCACTGTAACTGGAGTCATGCAGTCTCAGAATATTAGACTATCACCTTATGACAACACATACTGTGTCATTCAGTGTTTATGAACTCACATTCACAAGGCAGAATCAGAAATAAATTTGAAATAAAATGCATTCTTATGCCTTGAGTCATTAGCATTTCACAGGCACAGGGCTCATGTAAAACAATAAAACATTACAGCTGCTATTGACCATTTATCCATTTTGACCCTTATTGATTTTCTAAAAGTTTTTCTTACAGCTAGGTACACTTTGGCTTATCTCGTTGAGTTGAAAATATAGCTATCCTATATTGTCTTCTGTAATAAAAATGGAAAGACAAGTGCACAGTTAAAATAATTGTAAAAATAATTTATTGGAAATATAAAATAAAAGTGCATTTTTTAAAGATATGAACATTGTAGCCTGTGCTTTTATCATAGACTTGATTACTTGAGGACAATTCCAAATCTGTCTGAATCCCAATGGTTTGCAACAATTTGGAATCATCTGCCAACTTTCAATAGATTCAACTGTAGCCATCTGATATACAACAAATGCTACCAGTATTCCCAAACAATCATCTCATTCTCTACCATATGCAGTTGGTATTCCTAAAGCATTTATTCACTTGTTTACACATAAAACTGGTTAGCACTTTAGCTGACGGTGTCACAACATGATAGTGGATTAGGTTTCCTCATGGTTAGAAACCCTATATACATAAAGTATTAAGTACTTTTATTGAAAACAAACTGATTTTTTTTCTCTAATTTCTTTTTTTTTATAAATTGAAAACATTTTGAAATGTGACAAAAAAGGTTGGGGAAAATTTAATGCAGGGTCGCACTGCTTAAATTATTCTTAATAATGAACCGTAATTGTAATTATGCATTTGTCATTTATTAAAAGGACTGATTTGAAATGACAAATTTTTAAATGGAATTCAGTACACTTATGTATAAAATCCCTAAGCATTTTAGTATGCATACAGCATTATTTGGCCTTTAAATAATGTATCTACCTGGAGGTAAAATCTGTCATCCTTAGTGTAACTGCTCCTCTGTAATTCTCTGCAGTGAAATGTATCTTTTCTTCTAGGTGATAGTTGTCAGTCAAATTAATATCAAAATGTCAGGGTCATTTTTTATTTCAAATATTTCAGGCATGTTTTATTTGTTCCAACATAAATCTTCATGATTAAAATTGTATAAGTATTTTAAAATTAATGACCTTTATTAACTATATGCATAATATATGTATATTTTATAGAGATTGTTCAGCTAAGCCTTCCTGAAGATCAACACATCAGAGTAACAACTGTTACAGTAGGGCAAAGTGTTGTTCTAATTTGTGCAATCCAAGGCAACCTAAGACCGCCTATTATTTGGAAACGCAACAATGTGATTCTCAACCATCTGGATTTAGAAGATATCAATGTAAGTTACAACATTTTTTTGCATCTCTGCATACCAGTAGTCATTGTAACTACAGTATATAACTAATATAATCCATGATGCCTACCCCAAAAACAGTCTTTTGACTTACCTCAATGTCATTTTCCTGCCACCATCAATACATACAAACACTCATATTGTATGTATTTTTTCAGTCTCAGAGGTTTTTTTATTGGTACTCACATTTGCATCCTTAGCAGTACATGAACATAATTTGTACTGGATTTCCTACCCTGGTGAAAATGGTTGTATTAAGGACTTGTCTAAAGGGTGAGTGCTGAGATAATTAGTGCTGTTACTTTCCCATTAACAAATATATTTTATTCAGTTTTCAATTTCATCAATTTTTTATGTGTTTTCTTTGTCTTTGGGCACTGTTCAATGTTTCTTTCAGTATTTTTTTTTTAAATCCACTGTCTAGATGCTAGGGTAACTATTCTTAGCAACCAGAGAATAATTTGAATGCTAATCTTTTGATGTTTAGAACAAAGAGTAAAATACATTTTATTATTGAAGAAAAACTGGAAGTAATCCTAAAAACTGAGATTACACCAACTACAAAAATTTATATTACAACTGAATAATCTCCTATAAGGCATACAGTAATTGACAACTATGTGTACCATATCACAGTTTACCACTGTAATACAGCTACTATGGGGGGAATTCAGGAACCTCCGAAGTGAGGTGCGTAGTGTTCGCCTCACTTCGGAATAAGTGACATGCGCATGCTGATGTCCTGAACGTGGACATCAGCACGCGCATTAAAGGAGGGGACATTAAAGGGATTCCCCTCCCGGCGAGAGCATAAGAGTCTCCTCGCCAGGAGGGGAATCCCTTTAATGCACTCGCTGATGTCCGCGTTCAGGACATCAGCATGCGCATGTCACTTGTTCCAATGTGAGGCGAACACTACGCGCCTCACTTCGGAGGTTCCTGAATTCTCCCCTATATGTTCTCATTGTGGAGAAATAACAATAGACAACACTTCCATTGTGTCTAATAAAACTCCTTAGTAAAATGATTTGATTATTATTAATGGAGTTGTGGTAACAATTGGATATGCTATTTATACATAATTCTCCATATATCCTACTGTAATTTTCACTACAGTTCATTTAACTAAAAGTAAAAATGGCCAAGTTGCCTAGGATTTCAATGGAAGCATTTTTTCTCTATAGTTTTTATACGTTTTTCTTCTGCTGGTATTTGGTTTAGATGCAGACATTTGAGGCCTATTGTAACTTTGTATTTAGCACCTTTTCCCATTTATACCTTTATTTTATGTAGAAGGCTTGACCAATACAAAAAAATGGAGAAAACTTAAACATTGAATTTACTGTCATGTACATATTTTTGAGATTTAAAGTGACCAATAATACATGCAGGGAGCAGTGGTAGAAAATTATTTCTTTTTGCTCATCATTCATTTAATTAAGCAGATATTGAATGTAGTGTGAAAAAATAATAGATTTTGAGAAAATATGTCGTCCCCATAAAAGTAAATATGGTTGAGTTGCCAGTGAGAGACAAATAATAATTTATCAGGGACTGAATTCAACAGTTCCTCAATTAATTGAACAGCTTTGTTGGGAATCAGAACCCTTACAGCTGCCAGAGCATCTGGCTGGGAATAAGTAAGGCCAAGACTGATAACCTTGTTTGTGCTAACTAAGACTGGTTCCAGTAGTGCACTGTGATGCACAAAGGAGACCTAAGACATGCATAATATAGACATGATTGAAAATGTAAAAACATAAGGATAGCAACAACATAAATTGTCTGGCCAGCGAATCTGATGTTACAGTTTACTGTATATGTCCCTCGAAACAAAACAATGATGAATTAGTTCCTCAATTTTTAATCAATTCTTAAATTATCATTTAAGGGGGTTATATCATGTATTTTTTTGCTTTGCCACTTGGATTAATTTTTATTTATTTTTCCAATTTATTTATTTAGATGTAAATAATAGCACATCATAAATGTATGCAATACATATAATGTGCCCATTAATAAACATCCTTTTAATGGGATATAATGGGAAAACAAGAATGAAAACTATTGTATATTATAACTATTCAGCGTATACAAATGACCAATTGTTTTAGTTATTTTTTGATTACAGACACTGTTAGGATTATGTCATTTAAATCTTGCAAAATAGTAATATTGAGTGATAAGTTAGACAACACTGGAAGTAAACAAACATATTTATAGGACGAGACAATAGGAAGTTTATCTCTTTTTTCTGTAGAAGATGGGGTGCTAGGAGTGTCCAAGCTTGTGGTAGTGATATTTTGTATTAATGTATATTTATCTTGGGGCAGTGATATTTTATAGCAGTATTAATGAGGAGCTTTCTAGCTGGAGCATTTCTCAAAATAGGAAAGAATAACCTTAAGGTTATCTTTGAGTCAATTTGGGGCATATTTACTAAAATCTCCAGATATTGCCATAGATTTAGCGATATTGGATGATATCCCCGAAGCCCATTTATTATTATGTGGCAATAGCACTGCTAGAGCGTTATATGCATTTATCCCAGTGATATCGATATCTGTAGAAGCAGTGATACTGGTTGCATCTATGGGGATGGATATAGGTATCAATATCGATATAGATATCCATGTGTATATCGATATCGATAAGTTACACTTAAAACATAACTCCAGACTACAGCCCCATTGAAAGTAATGGATAACGCCACCCAGAGAGTGGCGATATATTAAGCAACAGAAATAGCCAAAAAAAGCAAACATTTATCTTAGTAAATAATGCAGAACAGCGTTAAATCAGGCGATATCGATACACAGAGATATCCACTGTGATAATGCCTTCCAGTGCTTGATAAATAGGCGATACTATCGATATCACTAAATCCAGAGCTAAGCAAATTAGTTTTTATAGGGATAAGCAATTCGACTTTAGTAAATGCACCCTGGGTCAATCCTCTTGATGGTGCTGTGGAAAATTGTAGTTTAATGGAAATTAGTGATGAATAGATTGTTTGGAAGAGGTAAAGAAGCAGAGCTGCAAGTGGTGACATCAAAAACAGACATTTTTAATATTGTTATGCATTCATCAGTTTCTGAAATGACCATCTTAAAAACTCTTATGACAGAAAATACTTCCCTCTACAGACATAATTAAGATACATTTAACGTTCTAATACAACATTAGGGTATATTTAAAAAAGTCAAAATTGCTTCAACCTGTTAATGCTGGTGAAATGTCAGTAATAGGTCAATATCGCTGGTTTCACCGATATAAGAAAGCTCCATCTTTATGTTTTATGGCTGGTGAAAACCCATTATTCTCTGTAAAGTTTATCTGGTCAATTAGCCAATCATAATTTTGTGTGGAAAAATTACATCAATATTGATCTGCAGTAGAAGGTGAACCTCATTGAAACAGTGCAAAGTTTGTTGGTTTCGACTGATCAATAATTATCAATAATGATCATTTTTGATATCGGCAATTTTTTTTCGGTCCAGTGAAATCAAAAGGTTCAGCAAATTAAAAATACATAAAAGTGAAAAAATCTTAAAGGTTTAAATGATGTTTATACATTTTCCCCATAAGGTCAAGTTGAATGCTATAAGAATAAATTATAAGAATTAAAACAAATTAGGACATAGCAAAATTATTGCTAACTTACTTTTTGCCTGTGGACAAACATCAAAATAGATTGCATGAAAGTAAGTTTAAATCATAATTTATGAAGCCATTCAATTTTTCTTTTTTTCTGTTTGCTAGAATACATGTAATGGGAAATATTATAGTACAAAAGAAAAAGGTGACATATACATTATTTTAAAATATTACAATAAGAACTCCAGGATAAACATATTTCTATACAGTATGCAGTTTCAGTAAATGTGTAAGCTATTGAAAATATGAATTAGAATTCATTGTTCATGTTCATTGTTCATTGCTGTACTGTTTCCTAAACCTAAATTGTTGTCTTCATTTCATTTATAAAAGTACGACCTATGTTGCTAGTCATTTTAAATGATAATAATTCTAACAACCTCATTTCTTAACCATAATATTTTAGAAAGCATCAGCTTAATGGAAGTATTCTGATTAAAATGAAAGCAAGTGCATGTAATGATATTGACAATTTCAGCTAAAATACTGTGAGACCTAGACTTTTATGAATGGAATAGAGAAAGCTATATTTCTTATTTCCGATTTGGTAGTTAGTGCAGTAATTAGATTTTTACTGGCAGAGATTCGTTGTCAATTGAAAATGGGTTTGTTTTTTTTCCAAAATGGGCAAAATATACATTCATCCTATTATAACAATAATAAAATGGCATTTCTTTTTAAGAGTATTTACACACCTTAACTCAATTAATCACTAATGATTGCCTTGTGGTAGAGGCATTAAGGCAAAATGCAGAACTTGACTTTTGACTAACTTCTTTCTGTACTGCTTATAATATCCTCTTTCTGGTGAAGTATGGTGAAAGCATTGCTATATGGATTGAAAAACTCTTCAGTTGGAACTAGCAGAATTTCAGTAATTAAAGGTAAAGCGGATAGAACAAATGCTATGTAAACTGATGTGGTGCAACAGGGTAATTGCTTTTAGTATGCTTAATGCCAGTTGCAATTTCTTTTATCACTGGGATAGAAATGCATAACAGTTGCTAAACTAAATATGCCTATGGGTAAATTACTTTGAGTGGCACTATTGAAGTGTGGCCTTAACTGCATTTGCAATATGTGACTTGACCTGAAGATGATAAGCTGTTCTGAGTCACAACTGCAAATACAGATTGTTAAAAAGTCTCTCAACAATGTGCTATGACAGGTTTATAAATATTTACTTAAAGTGTATGTTATAATCACATAGTACATGCATTTTTCATACATTTATACATTTTAGGACTTGCATTGACTATTGCTGCAAATGGTTTTTGACAAGCATTGCTGTAACATTTTTTAGTTAAAATCTTATAAATGGGCGAAATTTATTAAACTCGAAAAGGCCGACTTCAGCCTTTTTGAGTTTATCCTGAGTAGATCTCAGCTGTTTGATTGGTAAAAAATTAATATTTTTCAAAAGATTTTTACCAGTTGAACCTTTTCAGTTGAGTTTTTTGATGGAAAGGTAGCCATACTACTATTGTAAGGTATGACTACCTTTCCATTGAAAGAGCCAACAAAAAAAATGATCGAAAAGTTTCAATCGGTAAAAATGGATCAAAAAATACTGATCAATTTTTACCGATCAAAAAGCTGAGATCTACGTGGCCTTTTCAAGTTTAATAAATTTCGCCTACTTAGTATCTTATAAAAAAATAATTATGAAGCAGAACAAAAATTTCTAAAATTAATTGCAAAACAATTAATCAACAGCTCAAAAAATTGTATCCCAACTTTAACCTTCCTGATGGCAGCCCCTTCCTCCCCCAGCAACAGTTTAATTTTCAGTTCATAGTATAAGCCATAAGTTCTCATTACTGTCCATGCATCTTACCAGTGATGAATGTGGTAGATCTATCTTAATTTTCAGTCCATTTACCGATGCCCCTGTATTACAGTGTGGACATCCACAAAACTCTAGTGAGGTGTTGTTATTACAGGTTTCAGAACAATTGGCAAAAATCATTCCATAAAATAAACAGATTCTCAGATAAATGGAATTTAAAACTTAAAAAAAAAAGAAAAGAAATTTTGAGATTACCCTACAATAATTACTTGATTTCAGGCAGCACCATATCAGGAAGGAAAAAAGTATGAGAGACACCAGGAAATAATGCAGGGAAGAGCTGACATTAAAATATATTACCCAAAGAACATTACCTTTAACAACATTTCATCGTGATGACAGTCGTCCTTTAATAAAAACTCTCTAACAAAGAGCTGGAAAAGAACCCAACGTACAGTGATAATCCTACTAAACCAGACTATAGTCCCACCACAGTAGTAGCTAATAGTAATGGTTTAATTAATTCTGTGGACAATAATAATAGTATAATATTGGCCTTCACCATTAATGTTTTAGATTCACTTGTCTTTTTTTTTTATGTATTTATGCTGAAATGTAAACTCCTATTTACTAAGGTCGCTGATTATGATTCTCTAGACTGAATTTGAGACCAGTTTTGCAACAAAAAAATATTTGTATTTATAAACAACCGTAGCAGCTTGGGTTACAGGAGAACTGGAAAAGCCCCAAGCAATGTTTTCTTGTTAGTGATGATTATAATCAGCACAGCTCATTTGGGAGAGATCCTGCCACAGTACATTTTCTGTATGTAATATATTGACTTTTGTTGGTATTCCAGGTCCATGGAACAAAGTGATTCCGGTGTACTTTGTATAAATTCTTCATGGTCTAGCTTCCTTTTATATGCTATAGAAAGAACATATATTTGAACATTACCCACATCTTCCTGACACATTGGTACCATTTCCTTAGCTTTTGTCATAGGTTTGTACCCTATGCTTCAGAGGCCATCAGTGTAATTGTAGATGATTTCACCTTTTACTGCTCAACTTATCAGCACTCTTCAGGAAAAATGATATTTTTTATTACTTCTTTTTTTTTTACAAATCTATAGCACCCTAATCAACCTGGTTTCACCCTGTAAACATAATAATCTGATAGCACAGCTTAATATTTTAGTGCTTTTGTCTGTAGTAAAGTGCAGTGTCGAGTAAAATCCTATTAATATTATACAAAACACTCTAAAGCTTTTAGAATTTGGTCAGAAAAAAAATGAAAAATCTTTTCAGTTTACAAACAAAACTGATGAAGAAAAATAGGAAATTGCAAATAAAAAGAATGTTAAATAAGAGATATGTAAACTTGGATGTACTGATAAAGTAAGCTCGGACTACCTTCTGGCACAGGGAGTCACACCTGACTTACCACTAAAACAAATAGTAAACTGTTTGCCCTATGTGCCTCAGATAATTAAAAAACCCTCCTCAATGCTTTGGTGGGACTTGAATCTGTTGGCAAATGAATGCATTGCATTGTGACATCCCTGTTCACAGTTTATTAGTGGAGGATACATGGAGGAGTGGTATTTTTTCTAGGTCCCTTAAATGTAGAAAAGGTATATAAAATATTATTTAAAGTAAGTCAAAGCCAAACTTAGATAGTATGCTTTCTTAACTGAAATCTTCTCTAGTAAATTAGATTTTCTTTTATTGTTTTTAATGCAAATTCAGCATTTTCTCTGTTTTAAATATATACGCAAAGTTACATTTCTCCATAACAATTAACAATGCTCATGAATGTTCCCTTACCAGACCTAAAACTGTAAACTATAGCAAGCAACTCACCACAAGAGCTAATGACTGTAATATTTATACCAAGATGTAAACTATCAAGTGAAATGTAAAAGGCAATAAGGATCCCTAGCAGCTATGACCATAACCCCTTAGAGGTTAAGCGGAAGTCAAAGGGGTTCCTTAGACACACACCTTGCCATTAACAAGCTTCAGCTCCACTGTGATACAGAGATTACAGTTAGCACACTTAGTACACATAAGCTCCTCTAGAAGTATAATAGTATTGCACCTAAGTTCCTCAAAAGGTGCTCAGTTCCCTGCTCCTAGCTTGTATTAGTTTCTAGAGAGTTCTAACAGGGATTACTGTAGTGACCTGTGACAAATCATAAAATAATCTCAGACTTTGCTGTCCTAACTTGATTAAAAAAATCATAACATTGTGGCAGGAAATTTGTTTTTAAAGTACAAAGAAGAGATTAAAGAGGAAAATCAGCAACAATTCATTGTTTACCGAAAACAATGGCTACTCCACTCCTTTGGATCCATGTTGCATTGCAAATGGCAAATGCCTTCTGCCTCTTTATTGGTCTGATGCTCAGCTATATTACTCAAACCACACACATACTGAATATCTTTTTCACTACCTAATTTGCAATAGTTTTTTTTAAGCTATTACTTGCACATAGGCATATTTACTAAAGTCGAATTGCTTATCCCTATAAAAATGAATTTGATTAGCGCTGATTTTAGCAATATCAATAGTACTGCCTATTTATCAAAGCACTGGAAGACATTATTGCAGTGGATATCTCTGTGTATTGATATCACTGGATTTAGCATTATTTACTAAAATAAGTGTTTGGTTTTTTTTTACTATTTCTGTTGCTTAATATATCGCCACTCTCTGGGTGGCGTTATCCATTACTTTCAATGGGGCAAAGTGTGTTTGTAGTTCTGAGTTATGTTTTAAGTGTAAATTATCGATATCAATATACACATGGATATCAATATCGATATCAATACCTATATCATCCCCATAGATGCAACCGGTACCACTGCTTCTACAGATATCGATATCGCCGGGATAAATGCATACAACGCTCTAGCAGTGCTATTGCTGCTTAATAATAAATGGGCTTCGGGGATATCATCCAATATCGCTAAATCTATGGTGATATCTGGCGACATGAGAAATGCGACTTTAGTAAATATGGCCCACTAGTAACTGTATCTAAGCTAAAAAATATTTGTATAAAACTCTTCATTCCAAAAAGCACTGAAACTTAAGACACAATAATGTAGCTCTCTTAACCACAACAGAAGCATCTATAATTGTTATGCACTTTAGAAAAAAGCTAAGAAAACTTCTAGATATTATTTGTGTCATGTGACAAATGATTTGTTAATGGAAATCTCTTTGAAAGTGTAAGGCTTCCTATGCCCCCAAAGAATAAATTAGTTGAGGAAATGTTAATGACATACATCTTGTTATCTTTCCATGTACATCAGATGACTTTGCACTCCAAGAGAAGCCTCAAGAGACCTGTGTATAGGAAACTTCTTATCTTGATGCAAATATATTGGAAATGTCATCACTGCCAAATCATTGTTATTATCACAAAATACAAATTACTGGAAAATGTTCAGATTAAATTTCTTAGATTAGTCTTGTGCTTTTTAAAAAATATTGGTGACACTGAATGGGTTGTTGAAGAATACTGAATGGGGAATATTTTGATATCTCTCTCTAATACCTTACACATAAATTTTACATATATATATATATATATATATATATATATATATATATATATATATTACTTATGTTTAAGCGCTCTCCAATGGAAGCTCACTTCTTAAATTCAGTGCTAGCCTAGGGACAGCAAACCCATTCTTTTATATAAATCTGCAACAACCAGCCATGTCAGCAGCTATGTGATCCCTCTGAACTGTTAAAATTATGGCTCCTTAGTGTGATTGTGGGACTGTCCCCATATTCCTATACTTCTGGCCAAATTGGAAAGTAATCTAAAACCGCTATGTACTAGAAACATTATTTGAAACTACCCATGTGTGTAGAAAAAAAAAATCACTTTTTTGTGGTCGACGAGGTGCGCTTCTTCTTTTTTTTTACGGATTTTCATTGTGTTGATTTAGCCAAATAGACATCACCATGAGTTATTCTACAAGTTTAGAATGATTTAGCAAAGAGCATACATAATATTAGTTAATATTTTAATGCTTTATACTTTTGAAGATATTGGGAGTTGTAATCCATCAGCATCTGAGCTAGGCAACATTTAAAACAAAGATTTATACAGAAGAATATTTCAGTGTTAGACACATCTTTGAATGAATGGCCTATTGTATTTTTAT
>WMED01024888.1:0-11135 GCA_019650415.1 Pipa parva | reverse complement strand
TCTAGCACTTCCTCATTCCTTTAGTTAACCCCTCCTCCTCTGTTACCTCACTCTTGCTAGACAGATGGATTACAGAGTGTGAACAACAAACACATAGAACAGTACATAAATCATTTACAACTACATCACATTATCTGGTGCCTTTCCCCTGCTCAGTGGGTTAGAATTAAATGTGTTTGTTCAGTGCTTCCCACTAGCTGTTTCTACCTTCCCTTCGGCGTCCTACTTCGCCATTCAAGGTTTCTCTGCGGGTGAGTCCCAATTGTTTTGTTATTCCCTTTCTTTGTGGTGTTTGATTTTAAAGTGGAATTTGCTACGTGATTTTAAAGGGAAATTTGCTAAGTTATGTTAAAGGGACATTTGCTAAGTTATGCTAAAGGGACATTTGCCAAGCTATGTTAAAGGGGAATTTGCCAAGTCTTGTTTATCCTGTATTAGCAGTGTTCTGTTGGTAAGGTTAATTTGGTGGGAATCAGGTGAAGAAGCTAATTAAGTCCTGCACATCTT
This sequence comes from Pipa parva, assembly GCA_019650415.1. Classification (NCBI taxonomy): domain Eukaryota; kingdom Metazoa; phylum Chordata; class Amphibia; order Anura; family Pipidae; genus Pipa; species Pipa parva. The sequence continues at coordinate 10,628 of WMED01024888.1, read as the reverse complement.
GCTTAGGGGATAGTGAAGTACCCCTGAATTCTCCTGTCCCAACGGAACCCTTGCCCTTCAGAACTTAGTCCCCATTTATGTTATTTTAACCCCTGCCCTGTTAAAAGTTATTTACTGGTTAAAGACATAACTTACTTTTGCCAGTATCCAGCCACTGGGGTCAAGACCTCTAATCTTTTATAGTTAATCTGACAATAACAGGCCATTTTTGTTAGAAATATGTCCTCCTAATTATAAGGTGATGCATGGAGGGGAGGGTCCACGCTGCCCTTCCAAGCTGGGGTGATAAACAGTTACTGAGGCATCACTATTAAAGGAGACTTCAGGAGTGTGAGACAGAGTAGTACAGGTAGGCCTTTGCCCCACCCAAGAATGGTAGCACAAATTCGTCAATCAGAATAATTCCCTGGATTAAGATCCTCCCACCAGTTAACTAGTACCCATAACCTGCAATATTTCTACACTCAAGGAAGGCATTCAGGCATTCAGGCCATACGCTATGTCTGGAATGCTGTGTGTCGCATTTTGTCTGGCGTATATATGCTGCGCCCAAAATGCGGCACACAGAAAGTGATGTGAATGCTGAGGGATCATTCACACTGTCGCTGGTAAGTACAAATGAAAGATACGCTCTGCATATTTTTCTTTTGTTTTTTCTTCACACGAGTGTATGATGCGCTGCGCATCATATGCTCGTTTGAGCTCAGCCTTAAATCACAAATGTCAGGTTCAACATTTTATATTAAAACATGCATCTCCCTGATCCCACCCATCCTATAGGTTAATTTAGCCCTGCTTCAGAGAGAAATATTTTAAACTAAACTTTTCCTACTAAATTACTGCTCATTGAGGACACATCTTATGAAATCCTTTAAATAGCTAACAGACTAGCCCCAAGCATGTCAAGTGCCAAATAATTCAACATTTCTTAACACCTATCTCTTTCATATTTCTCAGTGAGAGGACCTGGAAAACCCAGCTTACATTAATTCTATTCACCTACAGCTAATCCTTACCTCTGGGTATGGGAACCTGCTTTCGGATAGGATGCTGTCTGTTCTAATAATTAAAAGGAATATAAATTCCAGTTATATTTTTATGTTTCCCCTGACACATGATATGGCATTGATGTTATTTCCTTTAACTTTTTTCTGCTTTTTCCTGATAAATAATTAGGCTTCCACTATCTGCTCCTAGAACAACCTTCACTCCAGGCAGAGTATTAGCAGCCTTTAAATATTGTTACAATGGATGCAAGCTTTTTGGTAAATATTCATATTGCCAAGAAATAGTTGTAACAATTAGGAGCAGTCAGTGAGTTTTGTAAATGTTGTAAAACTGTTCCCTGATCCAGCAAAGGTTGGGGACCACTAGGCTAAACAGAAACAACACACAGTAGATCCTCTCTAAATGGATGAACTTCAGGAAGGTATGTGAGTGCAGAGACAGTTCCTACTGCAGAATCCTGCAGGAAGCAGTCCATGGGGGCATATTTACTAAGACCTTTTTGGCTTTGTCAATTCACCTAATTTCTCTGTATATTGTTATTGCCCTGTATTTTATGATTTTCCAGGATCGATAAAAATAATTCCCCAAATACATTTTGCAATGTTTTTCTATGAGGGTTCCTTCCATTACAGATCAATGTCGATATCTCATTTTGATGGGGAAATACTTTGGACTTAGGCTAAATGACAGGACCAACTCCATAGGGAATAATGGGTTTACACCAGCCTGAGGGTGGAGAATACTTTTAGAGTGATAAAATGTTTTTTGAACAGTTTAGAAAATAGGAGAAATGAGCAGTATTGTTAAATATAGGCTGTTTCTCCTGCATTTACTAGTCGAAAAACATGTTTGATTTTAGTACGTGTGCTGTGCTCTTCTTAGAGCTTTTCCCTAGTGGGCTAATTGTTACTGCTGAAAGTATTTCCTATTATACAGGTATTGCTGGGCACACTGCTTTGTTATACTAGAACCAATCAGTTATAAAATGATCACTGACGCTCATATTTCCCTTTGTGGAATAAAGAACCTTTAGATTCCAAAGTAATTCATCAGGTTTTGCAGCCACTATTACACAATTTTAATGCAAGGGCCTATTGAGAATAGTGATTTATTGGTCATCATATACAATCACAATGCAACATTACCCAGCAAGTAGCACATTAACACACACACAAAACACATAAAAGGGACAGTTGCAAAGGTACCCAAACTGATATATTTACAATCTATACATTTTAGCAATATAATAAGGAATTAGTCGATGTTTTGTGGTAATGGTGCAGAAGTTTTTTCTTTAACTGGGTCCAACAGGTAGCTTAGTGTTTCACTGTTACAAAGTACAATGTCTTCGTGGCATAAATATCATAGCCGGAGCAAACAGATAATCAATTATCACACAAATGTGCCTTGCATGCTATTTTTGCACTGCTTTCAAATCCTATAGGCATCATTGTTATGTTAGATGAGGTCCAATGGGAACGCGTTTCATGAGCAGGAACACGAGGAGGTAAACCTTAATTGAAATGTGAAAGCAAAAGTGTACATTCAGCATTTCTAACTACAAAGTGAGGTATGTAAAGGGAATATAAACAGGATGGTGTGTAGATTCTAGCAAAAGGTTTTAAACACAGCACAGGAACCAACTGAATTTGAACATTCCCATAACAGCTTTAAAGATTACATAATCAGACATATTACAATGTCCCGTGGATGCAAATTGATTAAATTCCACCTGCTCCACATTTCCTAACAATTAAATGCGCCCAGTTTCTGTATTTCACGCCCATGTGAAACATGTAGCCGGTAAAAATCTTAAAAAATCTCAAATTAACTTTAAGATAAAGTACCCTGTGACAAACGTACAATACAATTAGCATTAAACGTATTGATTGCCCTGTAATACAGAACCATTTACCAATGCAATTTAAAAACATCTGTTCTCTTGTTTAAGTCTCTTGTAAAGTGGAACTACATGGATGTTTTATGGTAAGTGACTTTCCTAAAATTCTTTTTTTTATGTTGTACGACGGAAGTATGTACAAGTCTCCGTTAAAAATACTGCCAGTACTAGAAAAAGAATCAATATGATGCCGGTAACAGGGTTTAAAAGATTAATAGGTAGTAATAAAAACAAGGCAAGTACTATTAAAACTGCTAATTGCATCCAAACATTAAAAGTACTATAAAAATATATATAGCAGAAATGTTTGTGAAAAGAAACAACACAGCGATGTCCATTAGCAGCCTAAAAAAAAATGCTTAATTGGGGATTTTTGAAATGAATGTCGATAAGACGATTGCAATGTTTCAATACTTCAAAATGCTTAGATATCTGTTTTTTGGTTGACTTACAAACCTCAGGCAAACTTTTTATTATTCAATACAACTCTACCATGTTCCCTGACAGATAAACAAGCATTATTCATAAATGCATAATGCAAAGATTTCTGAAATTATGAATCAATAAAACAGTACATTGTAACAACAACGTTTAGATTTAAGTCAGCAGATTATATATTTCTGTCAAATCTCTGGAAGAAAGCATTATGCATTTGTTAGCAATTTTTTTTTTTGTTTGTAACTTTTGACATATTTATGGAGAATTTAATATTCTATTTAACAAAAAGTCTATTAGGCAGTAATGAAAACCTTGATTTCTTTGTCTAGTTTAGTTTGGTAGGGAAAGAAAGAAGGCAGTTAGGTAAAACTGGCAATTCATTTAAAATAACATTAGGGCCATAATGACTTTTTTCATAAATTTGGATTTTATTTAGTAGCCTTCTTAATCGATCTAATTGTATGAAATCATCTGAAATATTGGTTGCCAGGTTGCATTTTTCCACCTGTTGCAGCTGGGAAAAGAAGCTGAATGCAGTTTTGCTCAAAGCTTATTGAACTGCAAAAGATGTATACTAGAAGCAGAAAATAAAATCTATACAGTTTATAATGATGTTACTGACCATGCCAGTGGAACTCCTCAGAATCTTCTCAGGTGTATGGTGCATTATGAAAGTCAAAATTGTAAAAACTGTAATGGAACCACAAATGCATGCTAGAATGCCATTCTAAAGCCAAAATTTTATTTTCCAGAAAACCTATTAATAAGGACATTTGAGATCTAAAAATGAACAGTATAACATACTAGCATAGTATATAATGTTCAATAAAGACATACTCAGCTCAAAATCTTAAAGGAACAGTAATACCAGATAGAAAACACATTTGGTTTGAAATTACAGTTATTTCTACATCTTTCTGATTGCAGCCACTTTTTGTCTGTTATGTACAAACCCACAATGCTTAATTGGTAAAATTCTGAAACCAGCAAAGAGAAAGAACCCCCAAAAAACCAAAAAACAGATATTTAACTTTCAACATGGCACTTTTTCCCGTAAAATCAAATCAAAGGTATTTTCTTTTTCTGGTGAATTATGATGGCCTTTATTTACTCCATATAAACATCATAAAGAAGCTAAAATATATACTGTAAATAGCTTCTATACCTTATCATTCCTTAGGAACCCACATTAGAGGTGTATAAATAGGATGGAGCAAAAATCTCCCCTGCACCATGTGAAACGCACAGTAACCAGGAAATGGATAGGGCAGTCTCTTCAGTGCAACTCATTTTACTGCTTCACAAATCACTAATGAACATGGGCAGAATGCCTATCAGTACTCCATGACAGCTACAAGGTAAGCTCAACTGCCTTATTTTAACTGTATATATGATTCACTGTTATTTGTATGAATAACCATTGCTAAGTTCTTTATTATATTGTATGTGAAGAAGTGTTGGTTAAGACTATAGGTCCTGTTTAAGAACCCTAATTTTGTGGGCTTATTCTTAAATATTTAATTTGCAATGTCTGTATTAATAGAGTATATCAGTAGGAAAAGTGCAAATGATTCATTTCTAAGCATTCCTTTTTAAAATGTATTGAATATTTCAGGCAATTTTGCAGTCCATTTAACCAAATAACATATTTACTAATATTTCACTTTTAGTTAACAGCTAATTTTCTTTGTGGGTGTATAGCCATCTTACGCCTAAAGAAGAGTTTGCATGCTGCCCATAATGCAACATTGCTTAGACAAGCTATGGAAAATACATGAATTGTGCCCCTCCAACTTGCTACCTTATTATTAAATTAAGACCACCACACAAATTCTTTGGAATTAATTTGGCCACAGCTTTATTAATTTACAACAAAAGTAACCCCTCAACTTCAGTGATAAATATATTTTACCATCTTCTTTAACACCAAACTAGGAAAAACATGACATAACACATAACATATTAGGTAACAAGATCCTGTCAGTCTGCCCTCCAAACTTTGTACCAGCCACTAGCTGCCCGTTTTGCAGCACAGTGAGTATGATTTCCTAGTCGCCTACCAACATGACCACCCCCAACTCCATCATAAGGGACCCAAGCCCTTGAGAGAGTTTCCAACACTATTAATGCTCGCCTCCACCTTAATGCCGAATTTTAGGCATCCAGACTTAACTATCCGCCAGAAAACTGGCAGACTGACAAGATCCCCCCTCACTGCTGTGATAAATAAACCCAAAGAATTCGTATCTCTGCCCTCACCCCCTTTTTTTTTTTATTACTCATCCCTAATACTTCCAACTCATTTTAATGGGGAGGGTGGGTGGGTTTTTTAGTACCTCCACTCTTCTCTCTAAAATGTCACCTATTTCCCTATGCTATCTTGCTTTCTTTATTCCCTCCCATACCTTTTTTCCTCCTTCCTACTCTGCTATTCTTTTAGACAATCCCGTTCGCCGTGGCCAGGCACCATTCATGGAGCCACCTCCCCTAGTTTAGTGTCGGTGCTTATTGGAGCTTGTATTACTTCTTGAATTTTCAACACCAATAATAATAATAGCAGTGAGTGGTTCAGTTTGTTTGTCATAGTTCTACTGCAGCTCCTTTATCTCCTGCTATATATTTAAAAATAGCTGCTTCTGTGTTTAATTTAATGATTCAATGACAATAAATAAGATACAAATATAATTATAAAATTTGCATGTTGGAGTTGTGAGGATTGGGGGGTGGTCTTTGAGTATATGGAAGCAATGGTTTGGTAGTGTATTTGTTACATTAAAAAAAAATCAAAAATAATACCATATAACTGTGATTATGTTAGTGGTTAAAAGGTAAAGACTTGCTAAAGTAAGAAAACATACACTATTACATTATGGCACCTTTCTTAAATGCTATTTCCAGGCAGAGAACAAGTGAAATGGAAAAAAACAACATTTTCAACATTGCGATGTCTAACTAAAAAGCAAAATGTTTGTATTTATTGAATTTATTATCAGCTATATATATATCTCTGCCACAATATATAAAACTGATAAAATCACTAAAAACAAGTCAAAGCGGTGTACAGGATATTGAAAAAGAGAAGACAGACAAAACATACAGCAGGTTTTATGTAAAATTATGACTGACACATGTAAAAGAAATATTATAACAAGAAAGATCTTTACTTGGAAATACAACTCTTTAAACATGTAATGCTAGCAGTAGCCTATATCTTTAAGCATCACTTGTGGGTTTCCCGGAAAGGCACTGCAGCACCACCTAAGAAATGCTCAGGAAACAATAAAAATACAGTCACTTAAGGGCATCAGGGGTTCTTCAGTTTAGACCCAGATAATGTGGCCAAGAGCTTGCTCTCCAGAACCCAGCAAGACCCTGGGGGTTAATCACTAAGGTGCGAATTCGACTGTCGAATTCTCAAACAGCAGATTCCCATAGAAAATCCACAACAATTTCCCCATTGTAAAGTCATGACAATTTTTAAAGTTAAGATTGTGACAATTTTCCTGTAATAAAGTCGTGACTGCGACAATATTCTCACTATAAAGACGCAACTGTGACAATAGCAGCCTATGGTGACTGTTTTTATCTGGCGAATTTGCACCTATATGCAACAATTCGGACATTAGTGAATAACCCCCCCTGTGTTTACTAAAAGGTACCAGATGAAGGCTTTGACAGAGCCTGTAATAAAAACAACAGTTTGGGCAACAGAAAGCAGGAAAAGACTGGTCTTTTACAAAGCTGGAAAATGCAGGATAATCTGCATCTGTACTGTTAATTACCAGCTGAGCAGCCAGCCAGTTCAGCACTAAGCCACTGGACAGCAGACACGTTGCTGAATTCCAGCTCTGGATTACCACTCACCCCATAGCAAAGCAGCATACACTGCCTATATGGGAAGTCTTGGCAAGCTGCTGTCTAAACTTCAATAAAAATCTGTAGCAGAGGAGATTTACAGTAGATCTGTTTCTAAAATATAGCAATCCTAGCAAAAGATTTTCGCTCAACCCTTTTAAACCAGACACATAACAGATCCATATGCTGCAAACTACAATAGCTTTCAGCAGACATTCGCCATACATCTAAACTGATGAGTAATTAGCAATACAGCAAGTAGATTTTATATGGTTAAAGGGATGATGTGGAAATTCTCAACAACTGTTACCCATGAAATAAACATGCTTTTAAAATGCATGCCACTTGTTTGCCAGTAAGCAATGAAATCTGTCTTGTCTATAATGATCCATGCACATATTTTATTTTATTGGCAAGCAATCATAAAGGCATTTGCCCCATATTAAACCTTTCATTTACTGCATCAATTAGTGGGATTCCTAAGTTTAATTCTCAACTTCAACTCTCTTCAAATACTTTATATGGAAAGATGAATTTGGGCAGTCCCAAGTATACCTACATAATTTTCTTTTATTTGGTCACTTATAAAATATACATATATATATGCTGCATGGGTGGATGGTAATCAGATACACACTGCAAATACATTGCATAGAGATATATATATAGTTTCACTCATTTAAACATTTGCTTTCCAGCACTTGTCATTGTTTATACAGTATACAGTATGTCCACAATTCACAACACTCTAATTAAGACTTAAATTAATAAATACAAATGATTATATTGCTCAGTTGTAGGTTATTTGCATAGTTCACACTTACCTATCCAATGTATATTTTCTGCTGAATTCTTTCCATTATTCTTTAATAAGAGGAAAGTAAATGAGCATACTACCTCATTGGGACAATAGCTTTCCAGTGAAGATTAATTGTTAAACTTTTCTATTATCAATTAATTGGGGAAAATATATTCCATTTTGTTGAGTTTAATGGATTTAAAAGCATGGAGGGGTGAATAGCACAGCAGAGCAAGGTGAAGATGCAAAGTGGTGTAATAGAAGCTTATACACAACCAATGGAGAAGGTTTACTGTGCTGCTATTCCATACAGGTATCTCAACAGCTTATACAGCTTTTAACACCACCTTTAGGATGTGGAGTAATCATCAAATTATACAAATGACTCTGGAGCATAGTGATCCACTTGATAAAGGGTCCAGGTGTGACCTGAAACATGTTGTGAGGAAATAAACACTGCTTCATTTTTGCAATTTAAATGCCTACGCTCCAGCATCATTTATATTATTTGTTATATTAGGAGAGCAGAAAAATAATCCAAAAATTCACCAAGTCAAATGTGGAAGAAAGAAAATACAAAACTTTTCAGCCAACCTTGACTGCAAACGCCATACTTATTACAAACAAAAAATCATTCTAAAAAAAAAAAAAAAGGATTCTTTTCTATAAAGTTTTGGAAACTATACTTTGTGTATTGCAATGTGTTTCATATCCACTTTACTTTAGATCGAAATTTGGCAAATCAACTAACGAAAACAAACTGGCTGCACAAAAATGATTTCATGTCTTTGGAGTAAAATACATTGGCACATAGTGCAACATACTTTGTTCTCACCTCAAAGGCTTATTTCTCTTGCAGTGAAAGCAGCAAAGTGGACTTTTTTTTGGCTTTGAGGGTTACAAGGGACCACTGGTTTTCAGGAATGAAATCCAGTATTTAATCTGTACCTCTGTTGGATGCTAGACAGACAACGCAACATGACAAAACCAAATGAAAATTTCCAGCAGGGTTCTTGATTGGACTGAGCTAACATGATTTAATGACAGTTCTCTAGTTATTTGAATGATAAAAATGTGTCAAACTTGCATAGTGTTATTTTTCTTGTTCCAAACTGAATATAACATTTTCAAACTGTGCGTTGCTTTTTCAAATAACTTTCTGTAGGAACATTTCATTTACTTTTCTTGCCTCCTTGAGTGAGGTACATGATAAAAATATATTCCTACATCCATGTAAGACTTCTGGCTTCCATAACATTAACTTCGCCAGAGTCATTTTGATAACTTTGCATTTTAATAAGCCATACTTTAGAATATACTTTGAAAGGATGAATTCCTGCTGTGTATTTCTGTAAAGGGAAATACAGTCTACCTCTAGAAAGGGCATATGTGAAAAAAACATATGGTCATAGCTTGTTTTGCATAGTCATATTGCCTGCTAATTTTTATGTAGCGATATATACAGGAGGTGTCATATTACTGATCTGAGTGTGTTCAAGGAACAATATTGTCAATAGATATACCCTTCAGAGACTAACAATGAAAATGGTAGAATGTTTGTCTAGCTTTTTGTTTATTTTTAGGTTAATCTGCATATGTGCACCCTTGTACATTGTTTTTTCACAGCCCATTATAGGTCAGTATAATGTCCCTTATATAAAAAAGGAAGGTTATACAGTATTGCAGCTATAATTATTTCATTGTATATCAAGGGTGAGTGCAATTTTATTAAGGTAGTTGGCCCCTTCCTTATTCCTTGTGTGTAAATGTCCACATGTGTATGTATTAAAGTGTTCTGCTGCTTACGGTATGTCTTTAACTTAAAGGGTACTATCCTGCCTTTCAGGTAACACTTAGATAAGTAGTGCAGTATCTGCTGTGGGAACATAGGCTGGGCATTAATTAGATGTAAAGGAAAATGAATAAACATCTACTCATCAATGATGAGTGGCTAACTCCTTTACTATTTGCAAAACAACACTCCTTCATTCTCATTTATTTTGTTATGTATAGACTTGGCTAAAAACCTTCCTTTATATATGCAGTTTGCTGGACTAAACTTCTGGTAAGTTTTTACTCTATTTATACTCTCTCATACACTTGCACCTCATCTATGATTAAGCACCTGAAGCGCAAAATGCGTTAGGGGGTGCCATAGCCTTTGATTTTACTTTTGACTTTTCAAGATGCTTGGATTTGAATTACTTTTCAATAAACTTCGTTGTTTTTATTGTTTCTGGAGTGCCGGAGCCATTGTTTTGTCTGTTTCTGGAATAATCTGTCATAATTCTTAGATCAGTGATTTTCAACCAGTGTGCCGTGGAGGAATTCCACATGGATGGCAAACAAGGCACACAAATAGGCAAATTATGCGGCTCCTTCCCTATCTTACATACCTCCTCCTCAACCGGGTGTCAAGTGCTGTAGTGATACGTTCCTCTCTCACTAGTAATAATGTAACTTCCTGGCACTTTCAGGAAATTGCATCTTGCTGAACGGGAGGGACGCTGAATTGCTAAGCGCTACATGCACAGACAGCCGTTCTGAAGAGGAGGAGGTAGGAACGAGTAGGAGGCCAGTGCTAAGATAGCGCCCCTCCTCCTTTGTGGGGGCAGCAAGTGTGGAGGA